>PVIR01017287.1:18428-35313 GCA_004026965.1 Petromus typicus
GAGACCCACACCCAGCAGCAACCAGTACCACATACCACAGTGCCGGGCGTGGTGGCTCACGCCTGTAATCCCAGCACTCGGGAGGCAGAGGCAGGAGGATTGCTGTGATGTGAGTTTGAGGCTGAGCTCAGGGCCAGCCTGAACCACAAAGCGAGACCCTGTCTCAAAAAACCTAAATAAAAAAAAAAAAAAAAAAAAAAAAAAAAAAAAAAAAAAAAAAAAATAAATCTTTCTTTTCAGCCAATTCTAAGTATTTAGTTTGTAGATAAAAAATTTAGAACATTTATTCCTGCACCATTCATATGTAACAAAAATATTAAAGAGGAAGCTATTTAATATAAGAAAATAATATTTTATGATGCAGACATGTCACTAACTCTATGCACAATTAAAATGATACAAAGTAATTAATGAAAATAATTATAAGAATTAAATGATTCTAAAACAAATTTTTGAAATTTTAATTGAAATTTAAATAACAAAATAATTAAATCATGTTCATCATCTATCATTTGGTTACCGAATATTTATCAAATGCTTCTGAATTTTACTTTCCTTCAAAAAAAAAATAAACAACTCCTATCCATGAATTTAAAACAGTGTCTAACACTGAAATATAAAAAGTTTTTAATAGATAAAAGATAGAGTGGAAAAATGAGCAACTAAAATAAAGAAGTACCAATGACATATAAATGTATGAAAATATGTTCAACATTTCTGGTCAGTAGAGAAATGCAAATTAAAATAGTCTTATTCCATATTCTATTCCAGAAAGAATGGTCAGTACTTGGTGATACACAGCTGTAATGGCAGCACTCTGGTGGCTGGAGGATTGCCATAAGTGTGTTCCATTTTTTACTAGATGGATGTGCTGGGGAAAAGTTTACCAATTTTATAAAGTTTTGTTTCTTTTTGTGTAAAATGAGGGTCACATAAAAACTACACTGTGCCTATTCCAGGAATGAAGCACACGAAGTGCTGAGCAGAGGCACTGATCCACATTACAAAGTCAATAAATATTTCCAGTCATCAGAATAATCATCGCCATTGTCAACATGTATATTGATAATCTTCACACACTCTCTCTAAGGGGATATGTGGTTCTGTTCCCTGTGTCACTCAAGCCCCGGTGTTTTCTGGCCATCATCCTCCTATTAGGCTTCTACATTGATAAAGACATATTTTCTATTGTAGAACATTCCTACTGCAGAGACAGTGCTCGGGAAGCATCCTACAACCTTTATAGCATGGCATGGTAAGACTTAGCAATGAAAGAAGACAATAAGGAGAATAAGAGAGTGGTATGTATGAGAAGCATATTTATGCTATCAAACTATGTTAATTGCTTTACATTTTATTTAGTTTGAACAGATAGCATCCATGTTAAATTTGGAGAATGTTAGCAGCAAGTAGTATATAGAGGAGAAAGTGAAGTTGAATACATGTGTATATAAAGTTTGTAGCAATATTTTACATATATTCCTTTCTGTTCTTTTGAGGCAGAAAGGGCAAAGAGACCAAATGAAAAGGGAGAGCTTTAGTGGCAAATCTAATGATTCACAATCTGTTTTGAATACCTATCAATAGAAAGAAAAGGATGATATGGAATATAGGAATTATGTAAAAGAATGTGCAAGTAAACATAAATCTGATTGGATACTTAACAAGAAAACAAATTGGTGGAAAACAAAAAGGTCAATAATCATGCCATTTAAGGCAAAAGAATATAGCACTGTTGTAAAGCTTGTGTCTGGCACATCTGAAGCCTTGATTTCAATCCCTAGCACCATGGAGACAAAAAAGCATGCCATTTAACTGAGACATGTTATAAATTTAGCTATCACAGTAGAAGGTTATATTTTAATGAGGTCTCTGGACTGTTAAGGGCCCATAACTACTATGGAAAAGAAGCCAACAATAAACTCTTGGTTAGTGAATGAATAAACAAATAATGGGAATGAAAATAGGAATATTTTCTATATGTTTTAAGAATACAACATTTTTCAGACTTGCGGACCCAGTGATTCTGTTTCTTATATGTACTGTAATTTAAGAGAGGGAATATGAGTCACCTTTATCATAAGTGTACAAACCAACAAATTATGAATGTGTTCATTATATCATTATATCATCTTCCTTTACATGTGCTAGGTCAGTGCAATATCTGAAATTGTGTGACTACAAATCATTTAAAAATGGTTTTCTTCATAAGTAAGTATGCAGTGTCTGGAATTGGAGTTTTGATATTGTTTGGTGAATGGCTGCATGGCTCACATTTCAATAAATAACACTGAACAGCTCCAGATTAAATATTAATTCTCATGCAGTAGATAAAATAATGGAAAAGATATGCTGACCTTAGACACTTGGCTTAATAGTGAGGTAATCAACTATTATCTTAGTACTAGCAATCTCTTGCATACAGTTCATCCACAAAATGCAATAAATTTGTAAAAGGAATTAATATTACACTTGTAGTTTTAAAAATTACAATTTATACCATATTAGGTAATTGTGCAACTTTATTTCTGTCTACAGAGGACGGTCTAAATTGTATTTCCATTTTAACGTTTGTACCAATTGGTTATACAAAATACTGAGTTTCAATGCAAGCAATACATTTTGATCATGTTCATCCCATTGCTCTTCTCCATGCTTTCCTCTGAAGTGATTCCTCACCCTTCCCACTATGGGAGGTTGCAGAGGGAAGACACCGACCATACCATGTATGAGAAGCCAAGACCTCAGCAACCCCAACTGTGCTAAAACCTTTATATGAGACTTCACAGCTGTGCTAAATATTTGTTTTTCTAAGCCTCTCAGTCTATAGTATGATGTTAGGAAACCTGAATGAAGTTAATCTGCAATTTTGAGGAAGTATCTTTCCTCTTCTATACCTCAGCCCTGGGATCTTACCCTGTGTCCCTATTTTAGCTGTGTGAGTGGGAGTGAGGTGAGAAGGTAGAAATGTTAGGACTGGCAAATGGCGGCTGAAAGGCAATATATGCAGCATCTGATTATTTTCTATATTCTTGTCAAATACCTTGTAGAATTAAATAGACAGGTTGTGATTTGATGACTATGTGGCACATAAACTAAGAGGCTACAGTCCATCCACTGAATGACAGGAAATATTAATAATAGATTCAGAATTCACAAAAATATAAAATTAGTTATAATCTGAAAAAGGAGTATTTCAAGCTGCAAATACAAAAGGTTAATTGCATAAATGTAACAGATGATCTCTCAACATATAATTCTAGAGTATAACTCACTTACAGTTTAAAATGCTAGCATGTACATATTCAGCACAATGTTTATATCGGAGGATCATGGTTCCACTAAGCCATGAATTAATTAGTTCACTCCTCAGAATCCCTGTGCTGCTATCTTTCTGAAGCATGCTGCAAATGAATCACATCCAAAGAAGATAATCTGGATTGTCTCAGCATGGAAAGAAATCATCATAAAGATTGGTCAAGATAAGCAGGTACATTTATTCTGGAACCTCATGATAGTATGGGAAAAGTCTGTGAGATCTTTAAAAATATTCAAGATGGTTAGTTTACATCAAGGTCTCAAGAACAGGGGCTCAAGTTATAAAATGACACATTATTCTAATGATAAAATAGATTTTTTTTGATGTTTAAACCTCTCAAGAATGACACCAATTACTTCACATTGTAAGCTTTTTAACTTTCACTTGCTAAGAATGAAGTAGATATGAGCCTACAAATGCCCTTCTCTCTAAGCCCCCTATCAGTTCTTCTCAATTATTAAGATTTTCTAACATCTTCATAAGTGAAATAAATAGGTCACAGATGTGTAGATATCACATCTTTTCTCCAGTATGAGAAAATAAAGATGTAAATGAGTTCTAGAATGTATGTTATATTTTGTGGAATTGAATATACTCAAAGCGAAATGGGGTGAAGGAGGATAAATAATAAGATTATAATAAAAAAGAAAGGAAACAAAGTTATGTATATATGGGGAGGAGTGGTAGGGTGAGGAGGGCTATGGGAAAAATGAAAATTAGGTTGTATCACATACTGGTACAAATTCTCATTGTTGAGTACAATCATAATATGTATATGTAATGTACCTATAAAGATGTCAATTAAAAAATGATTTTCTGCTGCTCAGTTACTTCACTTTTCCTCATCACTACACTCAGGAAATGCATATTTGGAATGACCATTCTTGTGAGTCTATGAGTAGGCTGTTTTCATTGGTTTTATTTATCCAGTAAGATGTTATTTTGGAGTATGGGTATTTATAGATAGAGGAGAGAGGCATTTGGGGTACGGCATTTGTGCTTAAGAGAGGTGATTACCTCTGTGCTTACTAAATATCCACAGCAATTCAAGCACAAATCAGAGGCTGGAGAAAAGGTGGTGCTAATGCTCGGTTCCTTGTGTCCACCTTTCTTCATCCCCTACACCCCATTTAATGCTGTAAATACAAATTGGGGGCTTCACAATTGTATATCGAGAAGTCTTCTTAATCATCTACCAAACTGGGCTTCAAAATCTCATCTCTATCAGTAACAGAGAAATTGAAAGAACAGCAGACTTTACATTGTGTTCCTTCAGTTTTCATAGCAAGGGCACATTTTTAAATCTTGCTGCCTCTTTCTCTCCAGTTTTTGCATTTTTCGAAGGGCTCTTCATTTTGCTGCTAAATGTCACCTGTGTTGATAAGGCTAGCTACTGCTTCCAAAACTGCTTTTCCTTTTGCATGAAGGGGTAACAGTACAGAAGGTTATTCTATCTAAATGATTTCCTGAGTAGTAAGGGTATAAAGGCAATACAACTTTTAATAGATTTTAAATATTTATATACTATAAGATTAAAAAAACTATTTATAGTGAGTATTTCTGGATTCATGACATTTTATAACATTCAGGAGACTGAATTTGTAATTTAAGAAAATTTTGAGATGTTTTTTCTTCATTAACATTGAGCACTATAATTATATATAATATTAAATTATGTTTAGTAGGGTTTGTTAATGTCTAGAACCTAGATCTTTAAAACTTACAGTGATGATGTCTTAATTTCCATTGATGTTGTTGGACCTAATTCTAATTTTTATATTTGTTAATTGTGCATGTTGTGGAAAAAATATGGAAATGAAAGCAAACAGAAGCTATATAAAGTTTCTTATTGCAGGGACATCTCTCACCTGTCACTTGTATTTGGCAGAGATTCAAAGCAGGCAGAAGGCAATGGGAAAGGTTTCCAAAGAAAAAGAAAGACTGTCAACCACACTGGAGAGTGATGGCAGAAGGAACCAGCCAGTGGAATGATGAGGAGGGAAACACCCATAGACTTGTGTGAGGGACACATTTGGCTTTTTCCTGCCATCCTGAGTCAGGGCCAGGAGACAAGCAGGTAACAGGCAGACATCAGAAGTTTTGCCTGGTAAGCACCATAAAATATAGGCATCTTTAAGTATTATTAGGAGATAGTACTCCACTCATTTCTCATGTTTTTCTATGCTTTTTAAATAAGGCACTGTTATATTTTGCCTCGGACTATTTTCTAAGGACTTTCATCAGTGATAACTTTGAAAGTTAATGATAGTCGGTCCTTCCTGAGGACCTTTTTGAAACATTTAAGCAGTTTAATGATATAAAACCCTTCCATATTCAACATCTGCCTCAGATAGTTCATGTCTGTAGAGGACTGGGTCCATGGGAAAATGAAGGTAACAAAGGAACCATCCTGCCCATTTACTGTAAGAAATGAAGTTCATTGTCTCTAGCCAAAAATACCATTTCTTCTAACACCCAAGAAACTTTGGCAAGTTAACTTGTTACTTTAAAAGAAGGGTAAAATCCTTCCACTCTATCTTAACCACTAGTATCAATGTCCAAATAACCAGTTATGTAAATGAGTGTTTGCTCCTCTATCTTAAGAATACAACCAAGGTTACAAGACTACTGCAAAAAAATGTAAAAAGTCACCTTGGAAAAAAAGTACATAAATTAGTTCTGCTTGTTTTTAGTGAATGGAAAGTAATAAAGTCCTTAGGGACCAGTGAGGTTAATAAAATAAAAACTAAAATTACGCTGTCAAAGTGTAGATATTATTCTGTTTCCTATGTGGTTCATATTTAATAGGGTCAATAATTAAAACTAAATAAGAGTGTGAAACTATTATAGAAAGTGCTCAGCTTTAATTTGTGTTTAATACTAATACTCCATCTTTTTCCAAATCTCGTAAAAATAATTGCAACAAAGGCAGCAAATTTCTCTATTTTATGGGAAAATGTTAGTGCACCTGGCAGATCTAAATTGTTTACTGATGAGAATGCCAACATTTTTATCTCAAGGAAAATAGATCTGACTTGGAAAAAATGACATGATTCAAATGCTTTTAAATAATCACCCATGGGTTATAAAAAGTAGAGTATACCTTTTGAAATGCACCCCATCAAGTAAAATATCTTCTGAGTCTCTGCCACACAGTTGGAGCCCAGGAGTGGGCAGCAGTCTGAAGATTCCTATGATGCACTGAATCATGTCCTTCCTGGACTCTGGTCCAGGCAATTGTATGGAGGACCATTATGCCTCTGTTTTGTTGTCAGAGAATTATTAAATGATTTCTCATTTATTCAGTATTGAAGACATTGCACAGGCCACCTAATGCTGACAGAATGACACAGATTCAGACAAAAATACTGAGTGCCCCAAGCCCACAATGAAACAGATGTAAGGACATTTCAAAATTTCCCAGAGCAATAGAATTTTCTTCGTAAGAAGTGAAGCTATTTTATTTCAAATTCAAGAAAAGTAACTTTTAAAAATAATGACACATTTGAGAAACTAATAAATTATCTTGAGAGTTGCTATCATATTCCATTTTTTTTTCTTCTGTAGGGAGTACAGTAGGGGTTACAACATTCATCCTGAGGAACTGGGGACAACTTCAGACATGTATAACTTCCTGTAATAAGAACAAATTATAAATATATACCCAAGGAGAGATTTGCAAGGAGATTTAACTTAGATATATTTGAATCTAACAAGAAGACATACTTGATAGTCCAAAATTCTTTCACAGTTACGTAAAAATTCATGATTTAAGACTCAGCCTGTCAGGATATTTCTGATTCAGTTTAAATGGAATCAAGAGTGAGAAAATGATAGATGGAGAATTAAATGGTTTTCCTGAGTATTATTACTCAGAAGAAAATTATAACGGCTGATCTCAAAAGACTGAATATCAGATATTTCATCATGGATACTATTAACACGAGTGAAGATGTCACCTGTGTCTCATAATTCTGTGAAAAACTTTGAGCACATCTATTACCCCTTTTTGTTTCACACATATGATGTTTCCTTTGATTAGCACTCTAGTCTGCTGAGTGGCAGAGGAGAGCTCTTGACCACAGAACAGCCCAGTTTGAGCCACCCAATCTAATAATATGGCAGTTTCATTTACTATATCACAAGCAATTCATCTCCAGGATCTGAAAAACTACTACTTATATAATTATGTTTCTCCTTCTGAGAAGTCAAGTACTGGTTTATGGAAGATGGTAATATCGCAGGAGACTAACTGAATGGGCTCAGGTGTTCTTAGTTACAGACACAATTAACTTGCAGATGTCATTTTGCACTAAACATAGTTTGGGCTTCATCTTGAAATACAGAAGAGGAAGATAAGGTTCTAGAGAAAATTATAGCTGAAAAAATAGCCCTTCTTTGTGAGTAAGAGGATTGCAGAACCAATACAAACACATTTAAAGGAGACCGGTGACCTTCTAATTGGACATCTGTGATACAGACAACCCATATGTTGAGAAAACCATCCAAAAAGAAGTGAAGAGTCCCAGGACCATTGTTTAACTCCAGTCAAGGACTGGAAGAAAAATTCTTGCATTGTGGCTGGGGAAAAGTGCTGAGCTGGTAGGATTTTTCATTAATAACAAAATAAGCAGGCAGAGCATCTTATGGTATGGTAGTAGGTAAAAATTTAAATGACACTTTGTAATCTCCCAAGAATTTCAGCAAGATTTATATAAGACTGTTAGTAGGGAAATGAAATAAACCCAACTAGATCTAATATTTTCTGAAAGAAATAAATATTGCACAGGTGGGGAATGATGTTCATAAAGGGATCAGTTGCTGTTAATTATCAAGATGAATGAAATTATGCCCATGTTGTAGAGCTCTAGCCTGCAGGAATAGACATGTAGAATTCTCAATATTTTTTTTTAAATAGTGAGATTCTCAATAGAGTCAAGACATAGCTTGGTCTCCTACATTGCTTACACAGGGTACATGAGCTGGTTTAACCAGTCTCCTACTACCAAGTCTTTGTATGGTAAGAGGAATTGAATAAAACAATCATATTTGTCTATTTACCTGTGCACTAACCTATCTTCTGTTTGTTATATCAGCTGCCATGCAATCTCCTGGTTTGTACATAAAGTGTTGTTTTTCTGATCCACAGGTTTTTGGATTTATGAACTCAATTATGATTTCTTGATCACTGTAACTTTTTAGATGACTATATTAGATTTCATAACCAGTTATTTATATTTCTTTATTCATGCTCTGGATTTCTTAATTTTATCTCATGATATCTGATCGATTTCTTTTATTTGTTTTATTTTTGTTGTTATTCTTTTTTTTTGGTTTTTGTTTTTGTGTTTTTTGAGATGTGATATCACTTTGTAGTTCAGCCTGACCTGAAGTCTAAGCTCATTATGTGGCCCAGGCAAGCCTCAAACTCACAGCAATCCTCCTGTGTATGACTCATGAGGGCTGGTATTGCAGCATGAGCCACCATACCTGGCACTGTTAAATGTGGTACTAGGCTTGAACTGAAGCCCTTGAGCTTGCCAGGTAGACACTGGAAACACTGAGATAAATCCCCAGGTCTCATACCTGATCTCAGCCCCACACATCAACACATCGCGGTTGCTCTTCAGAAAATCTTACTCATTTGTTGTCTCAGATTACAAAATAGCCTGTTTATGCCTCTGAGCACATGATCATTAATGACCAAGATCATGTATAGAAAATAAGATAGAGATTTTGTTTTTAAGCTTGGAATCTACAGAAAATGGATACCTATGTTAGGCCAGACTTAAAGGAATTTACAGTTTTATTGGCAGGAGCTCACCTTTAAATACACACATACAAAGAATATGTGGCTCATTCAAGGGCCACATTTAAATCAAGAATCAAGATTCATATGACTATGAATTAAGAGTGTCAGGAAATAAAGAGTAGCAAAACCTTAGCTTGGTACTAGCTATTCACATTTTGTAATTTGAAGTATGAGCAGAAATACTGCACAGTCAGTTACAATAATCTTCAATGAAAAATATATGCCAATTGCTTTCTTTCCTAGTTACTAGTTATCATGTGTATTTAATGATTCTGGTATTTTAATCAAAATTTCAATCTGGATGACCTGCATTTTATCCTTTTGGGGTTGTTATTTCTTACTATAATTGAAAAATGAATCAAAAGCTTACCTGTGAGTCCAAAGCTAAGATAAACATACATATATAAAAGCAAAAGATGATTTAAAGTCAGAGGACCATTCATTTGAAATATGTACTCTGTGATTTCTAGTTATAAAGTATGTGAAAATCTCATTAAAATATATCATCTTAGCCTAACACATTATATATCCAGTTAACAATTTAAAGGTAAATTAGCAATTAAATGTGATTTTTATCACAATTTTACAAAGATGTATTTTTTAATATCAAAAATGTGGGGTTGACATATTTAGAATACAGTTCAAGATGTGGGTAAAGGTGTTTATAATTCATAGAAAATCTTATGGCAAATCATGATCCAAAATGGGATCTAAAAATAAGATGTTTTCAATTCCAAAATCCATGCTTGTTCTACACTGCTACCATGTTTCTTGGAAAATACTCTTTCTACTAAGAAATTTATTTACTTTAGATCAAAGAAAATACAGGGATGACCTTAAACTTGACTTGTGAGAATTTTTCCTCTTGGCACTAATTGCATCATTTCAAATGTTCCCTGAGGGACATAAAATTTGAAAATCACCAGGGCATGTTATATCTGAAATTATATATTTATGAATGTGAATTATGGAAATAAAAAGTAGACCATGAAAATATAAACATGATTTTGGTAATTTATCACGGAAATGGCTTATAGATTGACGGCAAGATGCTTAGAATATACAGTTGCATACATAATGCAGTCTGATCTTGTGCTGTGTATTACCTTCATTTATTTTGATAAGCTGAGAGGAAATGTAAGCAGATAGGCAGACCCAGATGCAAAATTCAGTTTAACAGAATTTGTGACACAGAGAGCATCATAGCAGCTTTATTGAATTTTTCACCCGATTTGGCTGCATAAATTGTTTCCTGTTTTCCTTGCAGACATTTGCATGGAGATTCCACAAGCTCCTAATTAACCCTAACACCAGAGCCAGGCTGCCAAGGTTGCTGGGTACTGCATGCCCAGAATGTGCTCCTTGTTTGGATACCTTAGTTCACGGGGCCCAGAAAACTAGTCTGTTATTTCCTTTCCTCCTAGTAACAAAACTCAGATTTTTTTTTCTAGTTATCAATTTGCATAAATAAATTTGCATAGATAAATACTCCATCTCCCATCCTCCTAGACAGACTTCATCAGGAATAAATAAAAGTTGTCAGTAAGGTTCAGAAAAGCTTTCAGAAAGAGTACCTAGCGTATGCTGCACTTTAATTCCTACTTCCTTTCTGAAACACAGATATGAGGACTGTGACTCTATCAGATTTACTGATCTAGAGATGATCACAAAGAATGATAAAATGGAAAGATAGGAGAGATGTACGTCTTTGATTACTGTCATTGCATAATAGTGCATATAGTTCTGCAAAGCATATTCATAAACTTGCTGTATGAGAGAAATAAATCACTATGTTTAGGCTACAGTTACTTTTTCCCCCCTTTTAGCCATATATAATTTTAAGCTGAAACACAGTCAATGGATTTTCAGAGTCAACAGGTGATATTTTTAGATAAAAAATTTTATCTTAAATAGTGATTAGAAAGATATAAATGAGAATTTGACTTTAACATCCTAAGTTCTTATTTACTTATGTTTTGTTCTTATTTGTTACATTATCTATTACTGGAAAGTCATCTTACTTTTATCCAAATGAAGCAACATTGATTGATAAGAAAAATTGAATTGGGGTAATAATATCAATCACCATAATACAACAGGAAGAACTTAACATCTGAATTCAATGAGCCCAGGCTTCAAATTTTGTCTCTGAGGATGATCTGCCATGTGCCTCCTGTACATGTTACTTGGTTTTCTCATTAGCCAAATGGGAATAATAAGAGCCACACCATAATTTTCATAAAATGATTTAATTTTAAAATTTAAAAACAAGAATTTATAGCATTTTCTGAGTTCTTATATATGAAAATTAGAAATATTCACTTTGTTCTTTTCAAAAGTGAGAATATTAACATTATCTTCCAAATTTTCCTATCATGGAATATTACCTGTTAATCTTGAAAAATTTAAGTATTATATAAAAAACATTTTACAAATAATATTTCATTTCTCTCAACACTGACAGTTCCTTCTGGCTGTCTTCATTTAAGCAAAAGAAAAAGCTGTCTTTAGAGAAGTTAATACTTTGCAAGTTTCTGAATAGTCATGAATATATATACCTACATCATTGTTTATATTTTACAGTTTTAGGGGTAATAATCCTTAATGAGAATAAAGAAATGGCAATATTAAAACTCATTTTTGAATTAGGAATTTTTGTAGATTATCTCCTTTAGTCATAAAGAAATTATAGCTCTTGTGCTTAAATGTTAAATTATTACATTCTATATTATTATAATTTAATACATTAGAAGCATAAAATGTTATTAGAAATTATTAATTCCAACAATGGACAGAGAATAAATACATAAAGCTTCACATTTTTAAGGAAGGATATTATTTAATTTATATGCCTTCTCCACAAAATTTACTTCATAGCTTACAGAAGTTACTACTGTCACATTTTTACATTTGAGAAATTAAGGTCTGATATATTTTATGACCTACTGACTTTATCTAGGCTAAGCAGGAGTTGCAAGAATTTAAATATTGTTTATCTAATTCAGAAGACAAAGTTTCTTCTAATTTACTAATTTTTTTCAATTGAGTAAATACACAAAATGCCAGAGAACAAAAAATTTGCAATCTAAAATACTTGGCTTTATTTGTAACATTGCTAAAATCTTCCATAACATATCTTCATTCAAGTTCTTTCTATAAAAATAGAAAACAGGGTGAATGAGGAAACAAAATAATATGAAGAATTTTTAGACCCTGCTGTACAGCTACAGAAATCGTCCAAACACACATTAGCTCTTCTCAAAAGGTCATGAGTGATTTTGTCAATCAATTTTTATAAACTCCTTGAGCTTAACCTAAGATTTCTGCTTAATTTCAGATCACCGGTGGCAGTACCTGCATCAACAGCAAAGTAGGAGTTATTGAACTCAAAAGAATTTAGCCCAAAAATGTGCACTCGTCAGAGAGGGGATTATGGTGTCTGAAAGCCAGAGAAAAACAAAGCCTGAATGGACTCAGTATGGTTTTACTCTTTTCAAACCCATTACCTCACTCAAACCCCTCATTCTGTTTCTTCAATCATTTTAGGGTAAGTAATCTCAGAATAAAATCTGTTTTAAAAGTGAAGATTATGCTTTTCAAAGCAAAGATGTAAAGCTTTCCTCTTTAGAAGCAAGCTGAGTTGAGAAGAAAAATGTCAATTAATGTTCATACAAATGTGTCTTTAGGCTGCATCTCACTTTCTCAATCCACTGTTGTTTGTGATGTACATTAACAATGATGACTATTGGTACTTGTAACTGACATTTAGATTTTTTTTTTTATCAAACACTTCACTCCATCATTAACCAGTGCTGAGAACGCAAAGCATCACTCCCTAGTTTCTTCTTGCCTGGCTTCAGTGGGGTTGGCTCAAATTTCTGCTTATTACATCTTTGAAAGATATTTTTTTTATGTTCCTGGTTTTTCCAAATTTTTATAGTATCATTGTATCTTTGGCTTCATCCCTACAGGTTTGTGTACCTGCCTTTTGGGGCATACGTTCTGTCCTCCTCAGCTTCTAAGTGGGACCATCTTGACCCCACAGCTCAGCATCCTGCAAGACAACATAGTGAGTATCGTGTGGATGATGCCAAAGTGTGCTACCCACTGGAGTAGTACTGGACTTTCATGCATCACGGCTTCAGTGCCCTCTGAGTGCCTGGATAGTTGAGCATCGTGAAATGAATCACACGGAAATGGTTTCCTAGGCAAGTCTTGAGAAGAGTCTTAGTGGCTCTGTTATCCAAATACTCATTTATAGTTTTGCACCCTTTGTGCTGAAATGAGTGGGATCTTACTGATCCATGAAGTACCTTCATTCAATTTGAGTTTTCTTGTCCTACTTCAAAGTATCTGGTACCTTGTTGGTATTGCTGATGACTTCAGAAATCATATTTCCTTTAGCCTCAATTTTACATATGCTCTGTAATTTTACATATTCTCTGTAGACTAAAATTTAATCTTTTCAAATATTTCTGTTGGATTTTTTGCCCCTTAGTTCTTATTATAAATTTGAGTAAAAGCAGCCAGTGGTTTTCGGCCACATTCCAAACTTTGGGTTACCTTGAAATTTCCTATAACAGTTCAAAGACACCAGAGCCTGCAAATTCAGCCTTTCACAGAAATCTCATGGCCTGGAAAAATGTAAACAAATTCCTCGTTAAAATATAGCATGCATAGTCTTTAAGAGAGTTCACATATTCAACTTCAAAAGTCAAATCTTTGCTGTTTGCGTTTTTATCCACATTCTAGTCTCCTGAGCCTTGACCATAATCACTCATGAGAATCTGTTTGTAGCAATGTAAGCTTTCTCTGGTCCTTCCTTAAACTTTTTTACTTTCTTTATGGTGGCCAGGAAACAGCAAAGGGTAAGGGTGGAGGGATCATATGTACACCTGAAAGCCAAGCCTCCCTGGCCCACACAGACATACTCAGGTTTGTGCATTATTACTCCATACCCAGCTCTGGAGCCAAGGAAGTTGACAGAATTAACTCTCCCAAGAAGATACAAAATTTGGTGCACAGTCTGTGCTCTGCCAGAAATCCCTTATAAGAGGCCCATGTGGAAGTGGAAGACCAGTCATTCCTACCACTACTGCTAATGTTGCCCCCAAAAGATCCTGTTCTCAGAGATAGTTTGGAGAAAGTTCCATTCCAATTATCCTGGATTTGTCTGAATTTTTCTACCACTGGAATTTCAATCTAATTGAAAATTAGTTTCCAAACTTGATGCCTAATTTCCTGTCACAGAAAAAGTATTTGGCAGGTACAGCACCTATAGAAATTTTATAATAAAATTTCTAAGTAAATTAAGAATATAAAGAATGCTCTCAAACCAATAATGAAAAATATATAGTTAGCTTCATGGTTACTCTCTTTCTTTAAGATTTTTCTTTGTAAATTCAAGACCAATAGTAAAATGTCCATTCTTAGCATTTTCATTCAAATTTGTATTGGAATCTTCAGGCAATGCAAAAGGTTAAGAAACAGAATTAATTTTAAAAAAGTAATCTAGTTTTGGAAGAAAGTAATGTTTATTTACAATTGACATAATGATGTATTAGAACATCCAGTGTCATTTACAAAAATAAAAGGTTACAAAAAAAACATAACTATCAAGGTTTTTGGATGCAACCTCAGTAGACAAAAATCAACTTTATTTCTAAATACTGAAACAAATAGAAATTAAATACATATCTAAAAATAGCACCACAATATGAAATAATTACAACCAGGAATATTCCCCCATATAAATTTAGCCAGTGATGTTAAGAAGTTAATGTAATATATATATTTTTCTTAAAGATGCCACCTCACTTGTATAGTTTCCTTCGCAAAGATCAGGCTTATCTACTCATTACTTCATTTCTTTCTTCCTCTGTAAATTATGGAAAGTCTTATTTTGTAACTCATCTCTGAGTGCTGGGATGGTAATCCAAATACTTAATTTTCCTATTGACTCTGGTATGCAGTACTCATCCAAATTACTAATAATTGAGAAATTTGAATTAAAGAGAGATGAGGGAATTACTTCACTTTCATAAGTCATGTGTGTGTCTTTCAGGTCCTAACCATTGTCTTCCTACTCTCCTCATGCTCACAAAAGAATGTATGGTAGATAATGTGAAATAGAAAATATTCAAAGGGAAATGGAAAGTAAGGGTAAATAATAAGGAGTAAAATAATGAGATAATAATTAAAAAGAAAGGAAACAAAGTTTATGTATATAAGGAGATGGGAATTGTAGGGTGGGTAAAGGCATGGGAAAAATGAGAATTAAATTGTGTCATATACTGGTACAAATTCTCATTGTTGAATGTAATGATGATGTATATATAAAATGTACCAATAAAGATTTGAATTTAAAAAAAAATAATCTAAAATCAATGCTTTACTAAGTTTGACCTGTCTGTGGCGCCATCCAACCCAGGTAGCCTCTTTTTTACTCTCTACTTCTACGAGGTCAGCTTTTTGGAGTCCATGAGGTGAGTTACGAAGTTTCTGTTTTTCTGTGCTTGATCTATTTATCATATCACAGTGTCCTACAAGTTTATGCATGTTGCTGCAAATGTCAAGATGTCCCCAATTTAAAGTTTATTCAGTATGCTATGGTTCATATTACATTTTCTTTGTTCTCTCATCTATTAATAAATCCTGAGTTTATGTATTTTAGTTATGCCAAGTTACACTTCAATGAATATAGATCAGACATATCTCTATTTTCCTTGGGTCTATACCTAAGATGGAATGGTTTGGTCATGTACTACTATTTTTGAAAAAAATATATATATTTTTTATCTTTATTGGTACATTAAATATACACATCATGATTACACTCCATAATGGGGATTTGTACCAGTATAAGACACATCTTAATTCTCATTTTTTTCCCATAGCCCTACCCACCCAACCACCCCGCCATATACATAAAATTTGTTTCCTTACTTTTTTGTTACAATCTCAACATTTTCCCCCTTCACCCTATTTTACATTGAGCATTCTCTATTTCACAATATATAACATACAATGCTAGGACTCATTTACATCTTTATTTTCTCATACCCGAGAAAAGATGCGATATGTACCTATCTGTGCCCTATTTATTTCACTTATGAGGATATCCTCAAGGTATGTCCATTTAAGTAGAAATGATTCAAACTTATCATTTTTTATGGCAGAGTAGTACTCCATTCTGTAGAAGAACCACAGCTTTTTTATCCAGTCTCCAGTTGATGGACATTTGGGTTGTTTCCAAGATGTAGCAATCACAAATTGGGCTGCTATAAACATGGGTGCACATATGTCGATGTGATATGAGTCTTTTAATTCTTGTTTTGAAAAAATATTTTAAGGGATTTCCATGCCACTTTCCATACTGACTGTTACCAACCAACATTCCCACAAATGAGGTACAGGTGTTTTCGTTTCTCCATACCCTCACCAACACGTGTCTTGTTGATGTCATTTTAACACGTATAAAGTGTTGTCTCAATTTAATGCATTTTCTTAATGACTACTCATGCTGGGTATTTGTATATGTTTGTTGTCCATTTGTCATATTTTGAGAAATACCTATCCAGTTTCTTTGCCTCTTTTAGTTTGTATAATGCTTCCTTGCTGTCAAGTTTTTTGAGTTCCTCGTGTATTTGCTATTAACCTCTTATCAGACATAGGGCTTGCAAACATTTTCCCTCATTCTGGAGGTTATGTCTTCCTTCTGTTAAGTGTCTTTGTTGTTCAGGTGCTTTTTAGTT
>PVIR01017288.1:0-35186 GCA_004026965.1 Petromus typicus
AAAAAAAAAAAAAAAGTTACATGAGGCCACCGGTACTCATAAGACTAGAATAACAAAAGGTCAAGCTAAGGGAAGAGCAAAACCGGCTGGTCCCCAGTCAGAGTCCTTTTGGTCACCTGATCCTCCCCGTACACCGAAGGAGATGGGAGCCTAAGAGAACTCCTCCTTCCTGGCTTAGGCCTATGATGCAGAAAGCCAGTGCAGCAACTTCTCAAGTGAGATAAACTCTCAGCATTTTCAAGACAGAGGGCAGGCTGTTGTACAAAGTGGACGAGGGTGAACTGCACGGTGCGGACAATTTAAGTCCCTCCTGCCTTCATCTGGTCAACTGACCTCAGCTACCCGTCTTGAAATCATGCAATACTGAACTGGCTGGAAGTCACAGCAGCAGCATAAGGATAAGGTGGAAGATCAGTCATGTTTGTAATTTTTCATGTTTACATATAATTTTAGACTTAAATCATACTTTACATATAACTTTAATAAATAAGTTGCTACTACTTCCCAGCTTATTTGAAAAATCAACATCTGGGGAGGCCAGGGATTTAGCTCATTGGTTCCGGTGTCTGCCTGGCAAGTGTAAGGTCCTGAATTTGATCTCCAGTAACCACATACCACAATGCTGGGCGTAGTGATTTAGGCCTGTAATCCCAGCACTCTGGAGGCAGGAGCGGGAGGATTGCTGTGCATTGGAAGCTCACCTGGGCTACATAGTGAGCTCAGGGCCAGCTGAACTACAAAGCGTGACCCTGTCTCATAAAACTAAAAAAATTCAACATTAGGAGCCGAGGATATAGCTCAGAGGTTCCAGCATCTGCCTGGCAAGCATAAGGTCCCAAGTTTGATCCTCAGTACCACATACAATGCCAGGCGAGGCAGCTCACACCTGTAATCCCAGAACTCGGAAGGCAGAGGCAGAGGGATTGCTGTGCGTTCAAGGCTGGCCTGGGCTACATAGTGAGTTCCAGGACACCCTGAACTACAAAACAAGATCCAGTCTCAAAAAACTAAAAGAAAAAAAAAGAAAGAAAAATCAACATTTGTGTGACATTCTGAATTTTGCCTCATATGTAAAGCACCACTTATACAACACATCCTACTTTTGTTTAATAAAAAATATATATAAAATATAATCCATGCCAAATTAGAAAAGGTAACATCTATCAGAATTTTCAAAGCATCTTCTCAGGCTAAAAGTGTATGAATTCATAAAACTCTGAACTATCCTATAAAAACATAGCAACTTTTAAGACAATCTTGGTGATTAAAAAATTGGGGGCTCTTAAATTATGGCATCCTATGAGCATCCCAAGGAGAGAGATGTTCCTTCTCTTCACATCAGAGATGACAAGGACAGGTTTGCATTTGTAACACGCTACTTTCCTAATTTCCTTGACAATCAACACTACAAATATGTGGATCTCACTGCAGAACTGTAGGTCTACTGTCCACAGAACAGCAGCTCATTTATGCTCCCTAACTAGAAAATTATGTGCCAAAATCTCTAAGTGTAATATCCTGTACATATGATTGCAGAGATAGCATGTCACCATTCTTCTATAATTCCAGCAAAGTTGGAATTAGTTACATTTCTATTGAATAGCTATGCTTTTTTCAAAAACATTGTTCTGTTATCAAAAATGACGAGTATGGAAAACACTGAATTATCTCATAATTGGAGCCAAAAAAGAGATGACAGTAAATTGATTCAAATCTTAGCATGTTTATTCAAATCAAATATATTTTAATAGTGAGATCTTAGCTATAATCTCTTGGGAAGGTTTTATTCTAACTCTCAGATATGGAAACCTAAGAAAATACCTGATGCAATATTCTGAAAAATCCTCCAGGGAAAGAAACATTTACAAAACAAGCACTTCGAGTGTATTTTGTTCAGATATTTAAAGCAAAATGTTAAAGCTAAAAGCAATATTGGATCATAAAGGTAAAATTATTTCACACTACCATGTTAAATCATTCTATTTGGGGATTGTAGTAATTATAAGAATATATCCCTTATTTGAAACTTGAAAACTCGTTATTTTGTCTATCTTAATTCAAAAACTAGTATATTTTATGATGCCATCTGGCTTAATAAAGATAATAAAATATAAGATTCCTCCAAAAGTATGATATTGGATACTCACCTAAAAATATTTAGCCAAGATCAGTGCTCATAATAAATCTCAAAAGATTTGACAATGTTTTATGGGTTTGAGTCTTAAAGTTCCTATGAGAAAATTGCATTTTTCCACTGCAAAAAATGTCAATTTTTTTTCAGTACTGGAGATCAAATTCAAGATCTTGCACTTTCCAGGCAGCCACAGAACTACTGAGCCTCAGCCTTGAAAAAAGCCAAATTTAAATAAGATAAAGATACTGTAAAATAATTAATAGTTGCAATTTTTTTTTTTTGAAACAGAGTCTCACTGTGTGGTTCAGGCTGGCCCTGAGCTCAGCCTCCAACTCACATCACAGCAATTCTCCTGCCTCTGCCTCCTGAGTGGTGGGATTACAGGCGTGAGCCACCACGCCTGACACTGTGATATGTGGTACTGATTGCTGCTGCATGTGAGTCTCCACACCCAGTATGGTATGTGGTTACATGGATGGGGGGCTGTCGAACTGGGTCCTAGCTCTTGCAAGACAGGTGCCAGAACCACTGAGCTAAATCCTCAGCCCTGCAATTTTTTTTATAATAACATCGTAATGCCTCTATAAAAATGCCCTAGATGAAAAGTTAGAGGAAAAATGTTTCCCCCCAATTTTGGCTTACAGTTTAAAATGCTAATATACAGGGCTGGGGAGTTAGCTCAGTGGTTCCGGCGCCTGTCTTGCAAGAGCAAGGACCCGGCTTCGATCCCCAGTAACCACATACCATACTGGGTGTGGAGATTCATGCCCAGCAGCAACTAGTACCACATACCACAGTGCCGGGCGTGGTGGCTCACGCCTATAATCCCAGCACTTGGGAGGCAGAGGCAGGAGGGTTGCTGTGATGTGAGTTGGAGGCTGAGCTCAGGGCCAGCCTGAACTACAAAGCAAGACCCTGTCTCAAAAAACCAAAAATAAATAAATAAAATGCTAATATACAATAATTAGGTTATATTCTGAATTACTAGAAAAAATCATCACTGATATTTGTTTTAATATATTCAATAAAAATCATTCTATGAATTTAGCAAGATGTAAAAACTTGTGATAATTTCTACAGTTAAAATTCTTATGTACAATTAAATACTTAAACACTACCTTTTTACACAGACACAAATGGCAATCTCAGAATGCCTTAAAAATTTAAAACAAAAGGACTCACAAATTACTCTGAGACCTACATTTAGGACTTCTTTCTGACCACACATGGTGGTTATGACTGTGAGCCCAGCTACTGCAGAGACAGAAGCAGGGACAATGAGTTCAAGGTAGGCCTGGCAGTTTGGCAGGGCTCTGTCCAAGCAAAACCAGGAAGGCCCAGAGATGTAGGTGAGCCGCACAGTGTCTGCCTAGTGTGTGTGAGGCCCTCGATAAAATCCCCAGGACTGCAAAGAACAAAACAGCTACACAGAACAGAACAAGATCTTGTTTATGAAATACAAAATGAAGCACACTGAAGATACAATAAAACATTGTGTGGATGGTATAGATTTATACTTCTTTGACTGTCGTTGCCCATTCCTACTTTTCTATTGGATTGTTTGCCTTTACTTTGTTGATTTTGAAAGCTCTTTTTTACTATGGCTATTGGTCATTTATTTAGCAAACATGGCAATTTGTTTTCATTTTGCTATGTTTATTACTGTTTACTATGTTTGAAATGATTTTTCCATATTAATTTTTATACAGTGACTTTATTCGAAGTGGCTTATAATTTTTTAAATACCTATATCTTTTCTTATACATTTAATTTTTAACTTTACAAATTAATGAGATGCAGTGTCACAATTTGATATGTGTGCTAAATACTTTGATATATGAAGCAATCCCAGATGCACTATCATATTGAATAAGAGAAAGATCGTCATTGTTTTTCTCACATCTTCGCTGGGGTCCTGTGGGCCTGCTGCGTGTTCACGTCTTTCTCAGGATTGGGGAGGTTGTCGGCTATTGTTCACTGAATACATCTGTTGTATTCAGTCGTATCTCCCCTTTTCTGTCCTTGGATAGGACACCACACACGCTTGGGTGCTGGGGTCACACTTGCTCTCCTCAGTGAAGCTGGATCCATGAGGCCGCAGCCCTCGGTGCTGTGTGACAGAACATCTGTGGGATCCCAGGGGTTGGGATATGCAGAGGTTTCTGCTCCTTAAAACAGTACGACCTCGGATAATGGCTTCTTTCTCAAAATGGCAGCAAGCTACAGCCAGCTGGGCTCTGGCAGTTGACAGGAAGAAAGCATAAGTTTCTCACCCAAAGTGAACCTAAGGTCGGGCTCTGGATTGCTCTCCTGAAAGCATGTGACGCTTGTGAAAGTTGCCCAAAGCTAAGATTGCCCACAGCTACACTGGTGTGGTTTGCTGGGACTCACCGTTCTTCTTGTGAAAGGAAGTCTCCTTTCTGAGCTGGCAGTCTGGGGTAATAGTTGCCAGTACAGCTTGTTTCACTTTCTGTGAAAGTCTCAGGTCTCCAGATACTCCAGGGTTTCTCTTTCCTCCTCCCTGTATCCTTGTGTTCCACCAGAGTCATGTCAGAACACATCTACCACGTTGTTTTGGTTACCCCTGTGCAGGGCAGTGTGAGTGCTGGGCACCTCTATTTGGTCATCTCAGCCTCTCCTACGTTTATAGTTTTGTTTCATCCAGCTATTGGCAAGGTAGATAACCCTCTTTCTGGTTTTTCTAAGTGGCACTTTCTTATTTCACTATCATTTACAGTCACTTTTCCCAAGCCTGTGAGTGCCGGTCCTTCTGTGGTAGACAGGGTAGTGGTTCCATCTCTGCTTAATCTCCCTCCCCCTCGCCTTCCCCTTCTCCCGCCCTTCCTCTTTCCCTCTCCCTCCGTCTGTCAGAGGAAAGGTTTATGAGCTTACAGTTTATTCTCACAGTGTCAGTCCACAGTCAGCTGGCGGGTTGGCATGGCAGAGGAGCATCACAGAGGAGAGACAGTCCACAGAAGGCAAGCAGAGGGCAGCCAGCAACAAAGCAGTGGAGCAGGGGCCGGCCTGCTTTTTGTCTTTTCATATTCCATTCAGGCCCTGAGCTGACTGGCTGGAGCCCCCCTACCCAGGCCAGAGCTTCCGTGCCACAAACTCGTAACCCCAGTATCACACTGTCTAGTTATTTTCTCATTACTGAGAAAAAAATACTCAACACCCAAAGGTAAAGGAGGAAAGGTGTACTTAGCTAAAAGCTTGTAGAGGTTTCAGCTCAGAGCTGGCTCGCTCCAAGGCTGGGTGACATGGCAGAGGAGAAATAGTTCATGGCAAGAAGAAGGCAGAAATGCAGCAAGCAGCAGCAAGTGACAAGCAGCAACCGCAGCTGCTGCCCATCATGCTTCATCCAGGGACCCGCCCTGGCTTGGGAGTGGCACACACGCCCTTAGTCCCCAGGAACCGGGACTACGCGAAGCCACATAACAAGGACAACTATGGATGTACGTAGAATCAAGCGTCCTAATGTAACAAATGGCAGAGAGAAATGGGAGCTGGCAAGTGCAAAGCACAGACTTTATTCACCTGGGTGCAGGAGGACTGAGGGCAAGCAAGAGGCCATCACCCCTGAGCCAAGAAAGGCAGGAAGCTTTAGGGGGTACCGGAAGAGCGGTTTAGCACATCTGTCACATACAGGGTTGGAGGACACATTTGCAGTCGGGAGCCACGCAGTGATCGAGGTAGATGTGTAGATGTTATCACGCAACTCAGTGTTGAGATGATGGTGTGATACCAGGAAAAAGAGAAAATGCTCTGGATAATCCAGGCAGCGTTTAGAATTTGAGAAAGACAAGGAAACATTCTCCTCTAGAACCTCTAAAACAAACACGTAACTCCCCACAACAGTGGACCCTTGATTTACAAACTCAATTTATACACAAGGGTTGGTCATACTACAGTTAGTCACTGAGGGATCAGGCTCCTCCACATAGCCTTCAAAGTCTCTCTGCTGTGTGCAGGCAGACCTCAGTGTCCTCAGAGATTTCTCCACCGCACAGAGAAAAAATGTTATAATTTTTTTTTTTTTTTTTTTTTTTTGAGACAGGGTCTCACGTTGTGGCTCAGGCTGGCCTTGAGCTCAGCCTCAAACTCACATCACAGCAATCCTCCTGCCTCTGCCTCCCGAGTGCTGGGATTACAGGCGTGAGCCACCACGCCCGGCACTGTTGTATGTGGTACTGGTTGCTGCTGGGCGGGAGTCTCCACACCCAGTACTGTATGTGGTTGCCGGGAAATCGAACCTGGGCCCTTGCGCTTGCAAGACAGGCGCCGGAACCACTGAGCTAAGTCCCCGGCCCTCCAGAACTCTTTAAGGGTTCAATCTGTACCTGAGACCATCTGGAAGCACAAGCCACTGGGTTTTGAGTTGTAACACAACACTTTGTGAGTAGTAGCCCAAGCTGCTCCCATGTCAGGCTGGCTTTGACTCAGGAGTCCACTAAACTTTAGACATCGTGATTTTAGCCGAGGAGTTTTGTTTTGGACTTTTGCCTTCCAGAACCATACAATAATGAATTTTAGTCTCAGCTGATAAACTTGTGGTAGTTTATCACAGGAGCAATAGAAAACTAGGCTACCTTGTCTCACACACATAAAACTAAGGAGTTAAATTTGCTAATGGCAGAGGTGGGGATTTAGCTCAGCAGTTCCAGCATCTGCCTGGGAAGCACAAGGTCCAGAGTTTGATCCCTGGTACCATATACAACAATGTCGGGCATGGTGATTCACACCTATAATCCCAGCATGCAGGAGGCAGAGGCAGGAGGATTGCTGAGTTTGAAGCTGGCATGGGCTACATAGTGAGTTTGGGGCCAGTCTGAACTACAAAACCAGACCCTGTCTCAAAAAACTAAAAAAAAAAAAACATTTGCTAACTGCAAGTTTGGTTAATATACAGAACTCTTTACTTTTAGATTTGTGTACCTAATTCTCTTGGTTTATAAATATGAAAATAAAGGAGTTAAGAAGATGGTACCTCCAAAAAGTTACATATAAGTGGTGAGAAGAGCTCTAATAACCTATGACAGTACAATAGGCAATTGCTCTGAAGTCCCACAGTGTATTAGTTCACACTTACTTTAGTCAGAGGTAGAAAACAGGTGTCTGCACACCCGAGACCCAAGGATCCAGTCAAGGGCTTGGGGCCCCCGGCCATGTCTAACCAAGTCCATATCAAGGATCCACACCTGAAAGACCACAGGCCAGCGCTGGAAGTTAGAAAGCTTGTGCCAATGAGGTGAAGAATCTGTGCCAGAAAGTGAGAGACCTGTGCTAGAGCCAGGAGATGGCGTTCCAGACGGAGGAGAGGGCAGCATCTCCAGAGGTACTGTGAGGACGACCCGCTGAAAAGCACACCTTCAGCAAAGAAACAGCACACAAACTTCCCTCCAGTTCTCCTTTTATTTTGTTGGCATCAATCCACCTTTGAGTTTATCTGGTAAGTGCTATAATAATATTAAAATTGACTTACAGATGAAAATGTTTAGATCATACCTGTATATAATACAGTTCATATACATATGTTGTAACAAATGAAGAAATAAAACAAAGCAGGCATTGTTATCTTTCTAAATAATGGTCTATACAATTAAAAACATTTAAAGAGCCTTAAAGTGCTATCAGTCAGCTAAAGTCTGGGTTTTGTGACGGTCCGTGCCTCATTTCAGGCAGTCTGTGAAGGCTACCCTGTCCCAGCGCCGCGGACCTCTCGGACTCTTGACCACAGGTCTTTGTGTAAGAGCCAGAACTTTGAAAGGGCTGTATACAGGCCGGGCTTGAGGCAGTGAAGGAGGAAGATCTAAGAAAGAAACCCACCCGTTTTCTCATTTGCTGAGGAGGGAACAACTTAATCACACAAATTAAATTCATGCATCACTTCCTCTGACTAGATCCAATTCGTAAGTTTTAATTAAAAATGGAGTTTTGTATACAATGATCATCCACATTTGGTTTTGCATACAAAAATCAATAAGCTAGAAAAAAATGCATACACTTAATTTACGATATTACAATCAGGGAGACACGAGCCTTGACGGCAGCTAAAGCTTTATTCATCCGAGTCCTTCTTTAGGGTCAGAAACAAGATGCTCACAACCATGCAGGGAGCCCTAGAAGCTGGGCGCAGCCGCCGCACACACCTGCCTAACGTGCGGACTGGACACACAAGTGCGCGTGTGACCAACACACCACAGCAAAAACGTTTAAAGTGAAAAGGACCTCAGTGGGCTATATATTGTACCTATATGATGAAACAGTTCTATTGATTTCACATTTTTTTACTTTACGTGGAAATACATATGACAAATTACAAAAAATAAATCCGTAAGATTCTAGGCTCACATGTGCATAGCATGTGTAAGGCTCTAGGTTAGATCCTAATGCCAAAAGAAAAATAAATTCTAGGCTCAGTAAAAGGTGATTTCTAACAAAATGATACAATTACTTCTTCTCCTTCTCCTTCTCCTTCTCCTTCTTCTTGAGACAGGTCTTACTTTGTAGTTCAGGCTGGCCCTAGACTCACTAGGTAGTGCAGGCTAGCCTTGAACTCACAGCAACCCTCCTGCCTCTGCCTCCTCAGTGCTGGGATGACAGGCTGAGCCGCCACCCTCTGGCTATACAATCACTTCCTAATTCACTTAGAATTATTAATTTTCTCTACTGACTAATGAGTGTGATATCGTCAATGTAATGGATAAATTAACTATACTATTATATAAAATATTTAACTATGTGGCCCTTAATTGCTCAGAACAAAGCTATGTACAGTACATTTTGATAGCTGATACTGATCCTTAAACTGTTAAATGTCCTTAGCTTAGTAAGTTCAGAAATTGAGAATATAGCTTTGCAAATGTTTATAGCATTTTGGCAGCAATTTTACATCTACTGAATCTAAAAATATCTATTACTCTTTCTAACTTATCTCTGTTGTATTTGTATCAATATGTAATTGAAAAATTTTAAAAACATGATTGCTTGCCTCAATAGCTAGACATAGCTAAACTTCCTCAGTAGCCACAGTCCAGCGCGCTTGTAGTTTCGGTACGACGGGCATTGTTATCCCCATGTCACAGGTAACGAAAGTGAAGCAGGTAAGCAGACAGCCTGGCTGGGCAGGAAAGGGAACGTGGTCCACTGCACGATGCATTTGAGTAAAATGTATGCTGGCTTGATGTGAACATTGAAACCATGATTTTTCACCTGGCTTTGAAGTGAAGTTATTCATGCTTTTAAATTCAACTGAAGCTGGCTGTTCCTGGAGATACAGAGAAACTTAAGACCCTATTCAGGTTTCTGAACTTTTGGCTTTCATCTCAAAGAGGTTCAGATTTCTGCTTTCACTTTCTGCACAAGCTCAGGGGTATTAATATGTTAATATTTTGTTGATATATCAAGTTTGAAATGTAAAAGTCAAGAATAGAAGCAAAAATTACCAGAAAGTAATTTTAGAAAGTGTGTTATAATCTGTGTTGTCTAACAAGAAGCCACTAGTTTCATGTGGCTCTTTAAATCAAAAAATTTATTTTTTCAGCTGTACTGGCTACCGCCCGAGTACTGAGACACATGTCGTGGCTATGGTGCTGGACAGCACAGCTGTAGAAAACTCCGTCAGACAGCACTGCTATACCCAGCGCCCCCAGACACTATTACCTTTGAAGAATCTGCAGTGAAACCACAGGAAGTAAAGCCAAGAGTCTTCTGCAATAAAATATCTACCTATCTCCAATAACTAGTTATTTCCAAAACCAAATCTTTTCAAACATGGTAAGTGATCAGCTAAGGTGGTGAAGAAAACTCTATCCTAAATTTTAAGGAAATGCATCAGCACAAAACATGCATTGGGAAAAGATCTAAAGGCTATCTTAAGAGAGAAGTTTAGTGTAAAAGTAAAACATGTTATAGTGTGTTTTAACTTTATGACAAAAAAATGTAGTCAATGGAAATTCAGGAAAAATACAAGTAACATTTAATGCCTCTCTGAGAATTTATAGCAATGCCAGCATAACAATTTGGAAAATTATGCTCATTAGTATAGATAGGATACTCTTGGAATTAAGGTAAAATTATCTTATCACTTGAGAACAAGAATTAGAAATGCAGAGTAGAAAGCCTGAAATAATGGGACAGTATCAGTCAGTGATAGTAAGCAAATCGATCATGACTTAAAGTCCAAAGAATGGAATGTGTTCTTCGATGCATCTCTGAAGAGCAGTATTTGCCCAGAAACTTAAGCCGCTTCCTAACCAGTCACCGTGCTCAAATCCCAAGGTGCATTTCTGCCAAAAGACCTCTCCATGGTGTACTATTTTGCTTCTCACTCTGATTAAATAGTTTGGACTCACCTGAAGTCTTCAAGGATTACTTTATCACTTTTATGATAAGCCCTATATCACAAGTAGGCTGGCAACTGGCTCTGCATAGCTCTCCAAGGCAAGGGAGTCCTGAAAACGCACCAGTCTCCATCTGATTACTACTCCAGTGCCACAAGCGAGAGAAAGGTAAGCACAAAGGAGAAAGTGAGAGGATAAAAGATGCAAAGGATGGCCAGGACAGCATCTGTTCCAGTCCAGCGCTATTTATATCACTGACCTATATGCAAGCTCTCTCTCAGTTTCTGAGACAGAGTCCCCTTATGTAGCCCTGATGGCCTTAAACTCACAATCCTCCTGCTTCAGCCTTTCACATGTTGAGGTTACAGACACATTCTGACACACCTGGGAGAAAGAGAAGCATAAAACTATTTGTTTAATCATTAGTAAAGACAAAATATATTTACTTCCAAAATATGTCCTCTGAAATCGGTTAAAATAAGCATAGATCATCCACATTTTTAGAAGCATAGATGATCCACATTTTCTGAACAGCTTATCCCATTCCTGCCAACAGGAAGGAATTCATTGGAAATCTAAAGATAGGTGGCAACACTGGCAGATGTGATCACAAGTACTCACAGGCTGCCTGCAGAAGCAGAGACGAGTGATAGGAAGCTCGGGAGGACGACAGCAGACCTTCTTCAAATCCAGCCCAGTCCCTCAGAGACGGTACAGGAAGAACTGATAGCACCAACCAGATGCATGGCGTTCCTGCAGTTCAACGGAGGATGAAGATCTCAAGACTGCAAAAAAGATAAATATAATGAGGATAAATATAAAAAATTTTTTAGAAAATTTAAAATTGTCATTTTTTTAATTGAAATCTTTATTGGTACATTACATATACAGATCGTGATTGCACTCAACAATGAAAATTTGTACCAGTATATGACAGAACTTAATTCTCATTTTTTCCCATAGCCCTACACACCCTACCACCCCCACCCCCTGTATATATAAACTTTGTTTCCTTTCTTTTTTGTTGTAATCTCATTATTTTTCCCCTTCACCCCATTTCGCTTTGAGGATTTTCTATTTCACAATATATAACATACATTCTAGAACTCATTTACATCTTTATTTTCTCATACCAGAGAAAAGATATGACATTTACACATCTGTGACCTATTTATTTCACTTATGAGGATGTCCTCCAAGTACGTCCATTTAAGTATAAATGATTCAAACTTAACATTATTTATGGCAGAATAATACTCCATTCTCTAGAAGAACCACAGCTTTTTTTATCCAGTCTCCACTTGATGGACACTTGGGTTGTTTCCAAGATGTAGCAATCACAAACTGAGCTGCTATAAACATGGGTGCACACATGTCACTGTGATGTGAATCTTTTAATTCTTGTGTGTATATACCTAGCAGAGCGATGGCCGGGTCAAATGGGCCCTCCAATCCTAGCTTTCTGAGGAATCTCCACACTGATCTCCACAGGGGTTGTACGAGTCTACAGTCCCACCAACAGTGGAGAAGGGTTCCTTCTTCTCTGCAGCCTCACTGACATTTGCCATTGGCTGAATCTGAAATGGCAGCCATTCTATGTGGAGTGGGATGAAATCTTAACGTTGTTTTCATCTGCATCTCTCAAATGACTAGTGATGTTGAACATGTCTTCATACGCTGCTTAGCTGCTTTTATTTCTTCCTCGGAAAAGTGTCTGTTCATTTCAGATGCTCATTTTTGAATTGGGTCTTTAAATTTGGGTAGATTGATTTTTTTAAGCCCTTTATATATTCTAGATAGTAGCCCTTTATCTGAGAAGTGGCTGGTAAAGATTCTTTCCCATATTGTTGGTTGCCTTTTTGCTTTGCTGGTGGTTTCTTTTGCTGTGCAGAAACCTCTTAATAGGATGAGATCCCATTTATCAATTTCTTCTACCAGTTCTTGTGCTATGGAGGATTTGTTCATGAAATCTTTCCCTAGACCAATGTCTTCAAGAGTTTTACCTAACCTGTTTTGTAACAGGTGTAGTCTGTCTGTTTTGAGGCCAGTGGAAAGACAGTTTAAAAAGTCAAAGTAAACCAACTGCTGTTTAAAATAACAGCTTCACATATTCATTAGCAATTATTTGAAGGATGAGAAAGTAATACATTGAAGTTGGCTATTAGATTTGTCTCGTTCATTATAAAAGTGAGGCAGCCAAGTGCTGAGATATTTGATCTGTGACCTGAATGGGAATTAGTTATGAAACTATCTGAGGAAAGGGTATTTCTGGCTCACAGAATAACTATTTTAGTTAAAAGCAGGAATGAGTCTGTTATGTCCAGGAAGTAGAAAGACAGGTAGTGTAACTGGAGAAAAGTTTAAAATAACAGCATACATGCAAGCATAAGATAGATCACTCAAGGTCTTGTAAGTAGGCTAGGGTAGTTGGTTTATTTGGAAGGCTTTAAGCATAAGAGTGAAACATCTATCTGATTACATTTTAAAATGGTGATTCTGGCTGCTGTGTGGTGCTTGTCAGGCAAGAGAAAAATGAGGGAGAACGGTTATAAAGCATTTCAAGAAGCAAAGCTGTAAGAAAATGTTAACTTGGATGAGGGAATGTATTTTGAAAGAAGGAAGAAATGGATGGATAAGGTGATTTAGGTTTAAATAAAATGAAATGGTAAGGATTGGGAGAAGAAGAGATTGGTAGTGGAAGGATAATCAAAATTTCTGTTTTAACCATATAAATTTTGAGTTGTTTATGACACAGGAGAAAATAGAAGAGGCAGTTTTATGTATATGTTTGGGCTGCCAGGATGAGAAATGATTAAAGAAAGCATCCAGAGAAAAGGCGTGAAGGAGAAAAGTGTGGAGAATAAGGGGAGGAGAGAGGCTCAGCAATAATCACAGGTCCGCAAAGGAGAAGAGTGTTGGGAGCCATTCTATATAATTTCGGGGAAAAATCATTTCACAGTTAAGTTATAATTAGGCCTAGTCTTGCCTGCAGACTGGCTGTGACATGCTGAAACATAACTCCATTTTTGCCCCTGACAGCTGAGACCTCCATGGTCTGTGATGCTGGCACCCCAGGCCGGGATTACAGCAGCTGAAGACATCCTGGCCCCTTGAGGACCAAGAGAAAGATTTCATTGGGAAGGACAGATTCCTTATCAGCTTAACTCATCCCACCCACTGTGAGAAGAACATCTTCGCTCATACTCCTAATCAACACAAGATCCTCATCAGCATGAGATCCTTGTCATTCAGGGTTACCGCCACCCTCCAGGACACCTGGGACTTCCCCCAATGGTAAGACCCCCTCATCCTAGGACTCCTGCTGCCCTCTGGGTCGTGTGCTCCTCCCTCTGAACCCCGCAAACAGTGGCCGGCTCAGGATGCCTTCACCTCTGACGCCCAGAGCAGCACTGGTCAGGCGCAGAACCCAGCTTCTTCTCTACGTCTTGTTTCCTGTCTTTATTCCTTAATTAAACGTGTTGCCGTGGCTCCCATGAGGCCGGGCCCCACTGCAGGGGCTCTGGTAACACCCCATTTCCTTGTTCCTTGTAGAAGGACGCTCAGAGTAGGAGGAAAGGTAGAACATGAGCCCTTCCACATAGAGCTCCAAACCTATATCCTTTGACATTTTATGTGAACTGTGAAGCAGCAAGATTTCCTTTTTTTATGCTACTGTTTGTAGAAATTCTAGGCTATTCCTGTGAGCCACTATTAATCTGAAGACAAATATTTCTTACAACTTCCTCCTTTTTACCTGTACTTATGTTGCAAACCACCGACCAGTCTTGGTGGAACTAAGCACTGTTATTGACTTCAGCGTCTCATGCTCATATTTCCCTGATGGCACTATGCAAAGCTTGTGCCTGTTGTGTTGTGGCAGATGTTCTGTTTTTAGCATTTCATACCTGGTTAAATTCCTTCTCAGTTACTGAAGCACTTGTGTGTGTGTGTGTGTGTGTGTGTGTGTGTGTGTGTGTGGTTTAGACAGAGTCTTGCCATGTATTCCAGGTTGCCTTTGAATTTATGTAGTCCTGACTTGCCTTGAACTTGCCCACCCTCCTGCCTCAGTGTCCCAAGTGCTGAGATTACAGATGGGCTCTATAGGGAAGAAAAAGCTTCCAAACAGAACACCTAAGGGCTTAGCCTGGTGTTCACCACTGACTACTAGTGTAAAATTTAGCAAATTTTTGGAACTCATTTTCTTTTTAAGATCATGCTAAAAGATCTGATAAAAAATGTAATTGAATGAATATGTTCATAAATGCATGCAACAAGCTTTGCACAGTGGCAGTATCATAGCCAATGAGGTTTATCTGAGTAGCAATAATTGCTAATTGAAAACTTTTCTCAATAAATGTACGCAACAAAAACCTGAAGAGTAAGAGTTGTACCATCTTTCATGGCATGGCCTTGTTTAACACTTAAAGATTTTATTCTCTCTGATTTGGTGGTTAAGATTTCTGGTCAGGCATAGTGGTACACGCCTGTAACCCCAGCAATGGGCAGGCTGAGACAAGAGGATTAATGTGAGTTAGAGGCCAGCCTGGGCTACATAATGAGCTCAGGTTCAGACTGAACTACACAGGGAGACTTTGTCCTCCAGAAAGCATGGCTGCTGTCATGAAGTCAACCAATAACAAATGCAGGTGGGTCTGTGGGAAGAAAGGAAACTTCTCCACCGTTGGTGGGAATGTAGACTGGTGCAACCACTGTGGGAATCAGTGTGGAGATTCCTCAGTAACTAAGACTTGAGGTTCTGTTTGACCCAGCTGTTCCCCTTCTTGCTATCTTACTCAAAAATGAAAAGCACCAGGCCACACCATATATGCACACCCATGTTTATAGTGGCATAATTTGTAATAGCTACATCTTGGAAACAGCCCAGATGTTCATCAACCAACAAATGAATAAAGAAGGTGTGGGTTTTTTAATACAGTGGAGCACTAATCTACCATAGGAAGGATGTGCTTCAGACATTTATAACTAGAGACGCACCTAGAGACCATACTCTTAGTGAAATAAATCAGACATATATGTCTAAATACCACATTGTTTCTCTGGTGTGAAACCAAATGTAGAAACAAGGAATCCAAATAAAGGAACTATCATAACTCCCACCTTGCTAGATAGATACTTAAAATGTAAGTTCACGTTCTCTAAAATCATAGAATGGATTCTAGGAATAACAGAACTTAAGAATAGGAAGAATTTATCGCGGAAGAGACAGCTCCTGCCTCAGAAAGTGGGCTGCCCACCCACCTTGCTTTTCAGAGGTGTTTCATAGGCTAAAGCCACGAGGTGAGTCAGCCACAAAGTGGGTCAGAACTATAAGGCCCAATGGAAAATCACAAGGTAGGCCTCTGAGTGTGAATCACCGCTGTTCATCCTACTTGGATGTATGGTCTCTGTCCTTTTGCAATGATAGCCTACAGCGAATGCATCTGGATTGTCCGCCATGTCGGCTCCTAGAGGGCCAGCCCTGTCCAACTGCCTACAAAATAATTAATTTATGAATCTACAATATTATTATTATGTATATCTAAAATGTACCAATACATGTTTCACTTTAAAAAATACAAAATGCAACAATTTCTAAGTATAATTTACAAATGATATAGGGCCACAAGTAATCCAAATAATGGAAGGGGAACATTATATCTCTCCACCTGCCAGATATCCAAAACACTGAAGAATGAATTCTAGGAGAAATAGAGGTTAAGAGTAAATTATAGTCAACTAATAAGATTATAAGTATACTCATTTAGGTAATACTGATCCAAAGGGAAGTCCCCAGGTGGGACAAAACTACAATCAATCAATAAGATTCCAGTAAGTATAGTCACATAGTTAATACTGATTAAAAGGGGTTAAATGGGGAAGCTAGCCATGTAGCAAGTGTACATGGACAGAGCAAGATTTCCTGGGAGAAACTGGCTAGGGAGTTTCGGTCCTTCCCCAAGGTGATCGATGTGTGTGTGGAGGACCAGTCACTGCTGTTCACCCCTAGGGAGCATGCGAGTGGGGTGGGTCTTCTTTTTCGAACCCGGAACTTTCAGTAAATGTGTCTCAGCTGCCTTCTGTGGTGAGGCCCGGCCCTGCCACACTGCTTCATACTGTTTTCCAAGTAGCTTAGCTGTCTACAAGGACGGCTGCTAATTTGAATTTTATATATATATATATTAGTACAAAGCCTTTTTATACCTAAATTACAACAAAAGGCTTTGTACTACTAGAAATGGGGTTGAAAAATGAGTGTGATGATTTAGCAAGTACAACCAACCACGGACTTCTTCCACCTGGCGTTCCTCATCTCTGTGAGAGGGCTCTTTCAGCTGGAACAGGCATTAAAACTGACAGAGACAGCTGGAACTTGCAACCTGATCTCTTATCCACCATATCACAGGGTAGAAGGCCAAATACTTTCACTGATGAAGTATTTTCAGCAGATGTGATCTCACCTGACTGGACAAAATGTTATTAAACTGTGATTATTATTTAGTTTAACTATCCCATGTTTAGCTTCTATTTTCATGTTTGTTTTACAAAGTATATGCTACAGTAGAACTTATTAAATATAAAATTAATAGTTATATAATTATGATCATTGAAGAGATTTCACATTTTTAAGTTTTATTTAATTTTTTTTCTTTTTGGTACCAAGGATCAAACTCAGGATCTTGTGCTTGCCTTTGACTATACAGTAACATTCACTTTACCCCGATGTCTTTTTCTCTCCGAGCCCGTCTCTCACATGACCACTGGGGAAAGCAGGGTTCCTGCCCCTTCTTCACACAGCCCTCTGCTGCCTTGACATTCGTGTCACCTGGTACCTGTCCCTAAATCTTGTTGCCATCTACTCCTCTGTTCTCACATACGTCCTGGCTTCCGGCTCTCAGGCCACCTCTGCTTTTCCCATCACACTCTGCCGTTTCTGCACTTACATGGATGATTTTTGGTTTTGTTTGTTTAGTTTGATACAAGGTCTCACTCTGTAGTTCAGGCTGGCCCTGAACTCATTATGTAGCCCAGGCGATCCTCCTGCCTCTGCCTCGTGAGTGCTGGGATTACAGGCGTGAGCCACCGCGCAGGGGTGGATGACTGTGATCACTCCTCTACTTCTCGTTAGCCACCTACCCCCGTGGTCAGACGTGCGCGCTCAGACTGAGCGGCCCGGAGGGACGAGCGCTCGGCCTCTCATGCTTTCCACCCACACGTGCTAACTCCTACACCGCAACCAGTCTCTGACCACCTTCAGACGTCTGAGGAGAAACCAAACGCCAGTGAAGACATTAAACAATCACATCGACACATCCGCTTTTGATGGGTGCCTAGAAACTGCCCCGCGATAGCTCTTGATCTCCACTTCGGGCTCGCGTTCTGACTTCATGTTCTTTTCTCTCTGGAAGTCTCGTTTCTCCCTCCCCTAACGCTCCTTCATCCTTCCGAAGTAGAGGATGATGTTCCTGAGCTGGGGCTCCCCATCTTCTCAGCAGCAGACCCACCGGCCCTCAGAGAGGCTTCACCTTCACGCTGCTACACAGGTCCACGTCGGTCCTCTCAGGCCGCCTGCCCAAGGCTCTCCTACGCGCCTTCCCCAGTTTCCCAGCTCCAGAGTCTGCTTTACTCCGCTAACAGACCACTTCCTTCAATGCAAAGAGAGAAAATATTTTAAGGCTTACATGACATATATCTCCCTATTTCCACAGCAAAAATCCTTTAAAATTTATGCAAGCTGGCAGAGGATGTAGCTCAGCGGTGCAGTGCCTGCCTGGTCAGCACGAGTCCCGGGCTCAGTTCCCCAAATCAAAAAAAAAAAAAAAAGATCAAATAAAATATATACAACAAATTCTAAATCTGGTTTAAATTCCAAGTATTCACAAAATCTATTGTTGCTGAATTACTAGTTATCTTCATAATGCCAAATCCAAGGAATTCATGTCTATTGACTTATTATTTTTCTTCCTATTTATTTTTCTCATTTCAATACTTATATGGCCATACCAAGCATATAGTCACGTAAACCAAAAATCCCATACTTAGCCTGAATTCCAGCTTTGAGTTCTCCTTAAATGTAATTCAGCAGCCAACCCCGTAGTCTTTCTCTAGACTGCTACAACAACTCTGGTGTAGGGTAAAGTACCGCTCCCTGAATTTGGCCGCAGCCTACTGGAAACTGCCTCCACAGCAGCCAGGGTAGAACCCTTTCAAAAGGACTTCCTGTTTGTACTTAAAAAATCAAACTCTACCTCATGATCCTATAATAAACGTCCCTTCAGAGGGGAAGAATGTAGTTGGAGTCAGCTGACCTGGGCTAGGAGTGAACCCAGCCAAGCCCGGCTGGCTATTCCCTCCTGTTCCCTCCGCAAGCGACACAGCTGGGTCACCGAGGGCCGAGGGCCGGCGGCAGGAGGCACCGCAGCCCGCTGACCCTCGGCGGGCCTGGGCAGCGCGGTGCAGCCCTGCAGGGCGGCCTCCCCGCACCAGCGGCCCTGCCCTGCGGCCTGTCACAGCTCCGACTCGCGCCCTCGCGACACTTAACACCTCCTCCCACGCTGGCTGCGGGTCTGCTCACGGTCAGTTCTTTCTTGTTCACTGTTGCAACCCCAGTGCTTAAATTACAGAAAGTAAGTAGTAGCTGCATTAATGAATTATTACACAAAACTAGCTGCTTGCAATTAATACCTAGTTTGCTGATTTTATAGTTACAAAATACTTCTTTCGGTTTATTTCCATGTGAAAATTTTATATTCCCATTTTCCCCACAATAGCAGGATTTTCTTTTTATCATAAAACTAAGTTCCAAAAATGCAAATGCCTTAGTGAGATGTTTATTTCAAGAATACTTCATCGATGTTAACTGAAAATTTACACATGAGGAACTTTTTTTATAGAACTTTTCCAGAAGGAAAAGAAGACCTGAGAAAGGAATGTATTTCTAGATCTGAAAGAAGAAAATTATATCTCAATGGAATATGAGACATATGTATAATAAAAAGATGTTTTATAGCATGATTAAAGAACTAATTTATCAATGAATTTGCATGCATATCATAAATGGATTTCTACACATATAGATTATTTTGCTTTGTTTTTTGTTGTTGTTGTTTGGTTTTTGGTGTTTTGTTTTGTTTTGAGACAGGGCCTTGCTTTGTAGTTCAGGCTGGCCCTGAGCTCAGCCTCAAACTCACATCACAATCCTCCTGCCTCTGCCTCCCGAATGCTGAGATTACAGGCGTGAGCCACCACACCTGGCACAGTGGTATGTGGTAGTGGTTGCTGCTGGGCGTGAGTCTCCACACCCAGTATTGTATGTGGTTACTAGGGGATCGAACCTGGGCCCTGGCGCTTGCAAGACAGGCACTAGAACCACTGAGCTAAATCCTTAGCCAATTTTTTGAGACAGGGTCTTGCTTTGTAGTTCAGGCTGGCCCTGAGCTCGCTATATAGCCGAGGGCAGCCTCAAACTCACAGCAATCCTCCTCTCTCTGCCTCCTGAGTGCTGGGATTACAGGTGTGAGCCACCATGCCTGGCATTGTGGTATGTTGTTATGGAGGACTGAACTCGGGACCTTGCTCTTGCAGAGCAGACGCTGGAACCACTGAGCCAAACTGCTGGCCCCTTTGTTTTGCTTTGCTTCTGGCTTTTGAGACAGATCTTGCTATGTAGTTTAGGCTGGCCTTGAACTGAAGGCAACTGTTCTCGTTCCTGAGCCTCCCAAGTGCTGGGACAGGCATCCACCACCAGGTCCAGCATGTAGATTCTAATTTTCAAAAATTTAATAGTGGCCACAAAGGTAGATAGAATAATGCCTTTCCACCCCCATGGACATTGATATTCATGACCTAGTCCCTGGAATCTGTGAATATGGTAACTTAACTGACAAAAAGCTTTTTGCAGGCATGATTAAATGAAGGATCATAAAGTAGGAAAATTATCCTGGATTATCTGGGTGGGCTCAGTACAAGCACAAGAGCAGGACATGGTTTTGAGACACAGTGGTGCACACCTGTGATCACAGCCCTTGGGAGGCTGAGCAGGGGGATCACTCCAGAGGCTGGAATCCACAGTGATTTCAAGGCCAGCCTGAGCTACATATCGAGAGCTTCTCTCAAAAAAACCAAACCAAAACAAGAGGATCCTTATGAGGAAAAGAGGCAGCAGATAGGAGAAAATGTACTGACTCAAGCAGGGGCTGAGTGAGGCGCATTGTGAACAGCAGGCACTTGGGCAAAGAAGGACTGGGGAGCATCTGGAGGCCGGAAGACAAGACAGCAGACCGCCCTGCAGGCCTCCTGCGGACTTCTGACCTCCAGAGCTGTAGGACAGGGCTCTGTGCTGCGTAGGCCATTGGATTTGGAGTCTCCAGTCACTCTCAAATGCCTCTAGTTACCTCAGCTCAGCCACTGAGGCCCCGGGCTGGCCCCTCTTGCCCACCCACCGCCGTCCTAGTCACTGCTCCCTGCCCCGCATCTCCGCTTGCCTCCCCGGCTGGCAGGAGCTGCCCCTGTGACCCTTAGCTCACCCTGCGTCCAGGCCTGTGCATGTCCGCCTCCACGACTGGTCCCCTTTTCACGGACAGCACCTAGGACAGCATTCTCTGGTAGGCTACATGTCCCACCCAATTCTTTCGCGAGCCCCTCAGTGGTGGTCACAGCCCTGAGCAGTCCCTGTTTGTCTTGAGCACTTTGCTTCTCGGTGGCCCCAGCTGGGTCTCGTTCTTCTTGGGTCCCTCACTCCGAGAGAATGACATACACACCCAGACTACGTGCACTACAACATCACCTACAGAATAACAAACATTGCTTTTCTTCAGGCACAATTTCTTCTTCAATACCGTTTTAATCATGATATTTTATTTCTCTGAAACTTTTAATGGTTCCGAGTTTCCTGTTTTGTTAAGTTCAGCTTCCTCTGCCTGGCTTTTTTCAATCCCTCACAACCTGACCCTCACTACATTTCCAATTTTATTTCTCAATATACCACAGTACAGACCCTTGTCGATAGTTTAATAAATATGACCTGCCTGCTCTTTCCTTCTCTTGGAATAGATTCCTTTTTTCCATCATCTTAAAAAAAAAATCTATCCATTCTTGAAATACCCTCTTCCTCAACTTTGACTTCCTTGACTAGTTTTCTTTGTGTGTTTTGGATTCACAGGAGATTTTCTAAAAGGAGGAAACTTTAAAAACGGATGAATCTTTCTCTTTTATATTGCATGATATATATATATATATATATATATATATATATATATATATATATATAACATAGTTATTTCTGGGACAGAACTGAGCCTAGAAGAGAGGCTCAAAACCGGCAGAATGACTTAGAAACATTTAAACATGTCTATAGTCTACACTGATAGTTCTGCAAATGTGCAGATATTCGTGTGAGGTGACAGTGAAGGGAAAAGGTAGGGTAAAGGCCTCAATGAACTTTGTTAAAAATTGAAATGTCTGAAGCCAGAAAGGAAAGGCAGCTAGATGCCAGGAATTAGGACGACAAAGGCAAAGAAACTAGCTCAGGGAACGTCCCTGGCAGCGATTAACACACAAATCACAAATTTTCCCTTTACTTAATCCATGAGTCTAAGTAACCTATTTTTAAGGGCCTGCCCTTAATTTTACCCTCCACCCAAGGACAAGAAAAGGTGGCACTGCTAGAGGAAATCCAAAGTGGAGATGAAATACAGGGAGCCAACCAGATTCTGGGTGCCGATGATAGGAAAGGTTTTTAGAAGGTTCTTCTAGAGGAGCTTCGGGCCGGAGCCCATAGCAGTGCATTTCAGTTCCTCCCTGCTCCTTCCTGAATCTCTCTTCTTCTTTTCATCTTCAAGTAAATCATTTTCTAATCTTTTTTTAAAAATTCAAATCTTTATTGGTGCATTATATATATATATACATCATCATCGCATTCAACATTGAGAATTTGTACGAGTATGTGACGTGACTTAATTCTCATTTTTTCTCATTCCCCACCCATCCTACATCTTCCCACCCCCTGTATGCACAAGCTTTGTTTCCTTTTTATTACCATCACATTATTTTCCCCCTCGTTACTTACCCCTACACCCCATTTCCTTTTAAATATTTTCTACTTTGCAATATCTACTATATATTCTAGAACTCATTTACATCTTCCTTTTCTCATACTAGAGAAAAGATACAATATTTACACATCTGAGACCTATTTGTTTCACTTTTGAGGATGTCCTGAAGGTACATCCATTGGAGTATGAATGACTCAATCTTATTTTTTATGGCAGAAAATACTCCATTCTATAAAAGAACCCCATCAGTGTACAGTTGATGGACATTTTCATTGTTTCCAAGATTTAGCTATCACAAACTGAGCTGCTATAAACATGGGTGCACATATGTTGCTATGATATGAATCTTTTAATTTTTTGGTGTATATACCTAGCAGAGCAATGGCTGGGTCAAATGAGACCTCCAATCTTAGCTTTTTGAGGAATCTCCACACTGATTCCACAGAGGTTGTACAAGTCTGCATTCCTACCAACAGTGGAGAAGCGTTCCTTTTTCTCCACAGCCTCACCAACATTTGTTGCTGGCTAATTCTGAGATAGCAGCCATTCTTTGTGGAGTGAGATGAAATCTCAGTGTTGTTTTCATCTGCATCTCTCGAATGACTAATGATGTTGAGCATTTCTTCATATGCTTTTTAACTGCTTTCACTTCTTCCTCTGAGAAGTGTTTGTTCATTTCAGATGCCCATTTTTGAATTGGGTCTTTAAACTTGGGTGGGCTGATTTTTTTTTTTTTTTAGCTTCTTATGTTTTCTAGGTAGCCCTTTGTCTGAGAAACAGCTGGTAAAGATTCTTTCCCATATTGTTGGTTACCTTTTTGCTCTATTTGTGGCTTCCTTTGTTGCTTAACTTTTTTAATAGGATAAGATTCCATTTGTTGATTTCTTCTACAAGTTCTCATGCTATAGAGGTTTTGTTCATGAAATCTTCTCCTAAGCCAATGTCTTCTAAGAATTTGAAGAAAAGAATGAAAAGAAAAGCTTGTGCATACAAGAATTTTAAGACTCTTCTAAGAGTCTTATCTTAGCTGTTTTGCAGCAGATTTAGTGTTCCTCTTTTAATATTTAGGTCTCTAACCCACTTTGAATTTAGCTTGGTATATGGTGAAAGAGATAGGTCTAGTTTTAGTCTTTGGCAGGTTAAAGTCCAGTTTTTCCAGCACTGTTTGTTAAAGAGGCTATCGTTCCTCCATTGAGGATTTTTGGCTCCTTTGTCAAAGATGAGGTGAATCAGTGTATCTAAAACCCAAAAAATTGCTAGACTTAATAACAAATTTAGTAGTGTAGCTGGACACAAGGTCAATGTTCAAAAAGCAATAGCCTTTGTATATACAAAGAACAGACTCACTGAGAGAGAAAGTGAGGAGTCACTCTCTTTCACAATAGCATCAAAAAAAGAGAGAAATATCTAGGAAGCAATCTAACAAAGGAGGTGAAAGGCCTCTACTCTGAAAACTATAGCACTCTGAAAAAGGAGATGGAGGATACAGAAAATGGAAAGACATCCTTGTTCATGGGTAGGAAGAACCAATATCAAAATGGTTATACTCCCACAACTACTATATAGATTCATTGCAATCCCAATTGAAATCCCAACAGCATATTTCACAGATGTAGAGATAATCCAAAATTTCTTCTGGAACCACAAAAGACTTAGAATAGCAAAAGCAATTCTAAGCAATAAGGACAGAGTGTGTGTGTGGGGGGGTGAATTACGATCCCCAACTTGAAATTATACTACAAAGCCACTGTGATAAAAACTGCACGTTATTGGCAATGTAACAGACCTGAGGATCAGTAGAGTAGATTAAAAGATCCAGAAACTACTCCACATACACTGAGTCACCTCATCTTTGACAAAGGAGCCAAAACTTTCTTTTAATTCTTTATTAATGCTGTTTAGGAACTCTGGGACCTGCTTTTTCCAGTAAAGCCATGCTTTGCAGTTTATCCTGGGCATTACAATAGAATATAGAAAAAGAAAAGAAAATTCAAACTTCATAAGATTTAGGAATACATTAAGAACATAAATAGGGAGCAGGGAACAGAAGTTACAGTAAAGATGAAGACATTTCAGTTGTTCAAACTGGACTGATCTAAGTTCATCAGTGAGTCCTGTAAAGTGATTTAGGTAGAAATTCATTCACTACCATATTACTGTTTTCTTTAGTAATGTGAAAGTTCGGATTCCCTTAACTGTTCAGAGCATCCTGACAAAGAGGCAGCTTCCAGTTATTGTTTCAAAGACATTTTCTCTCTTCTTTTTCAATCTTTGCACTGTCCCTCCAGCTCATTTCCCACAAAGAATTCAAATCATCTTCCAGCCTTTTTGAAGTTGTACACATTTTGCCAAAATGTCCTGCTTCTGATCTTTTCCTTCTCGATTTCTCTTTGTTTTTTCTTCTGATCTCTTCCATCTAGATTTCTCTGCTGTCTTTTTTTTTTTTCTCCTCAAACTGCTGTTTTCTGTCTTAAGAACTATTTATAGGGAGGCAGTGGTCTCCAGCTTTTACCGGTCGGCCATCTTCCCAGAATTCCCCTTTCTTTTTTAAGACAGGGTCTCCCTATGGCGGGCTGTCCTTGTCCCCCACTCCCAAGCATGCTGAAGGCCCAACCCCTGGTACTGCGGACTGTGAACTTAGGTGGAAATGGGGTTGCAGACATTTAGGGAAGTCTCACTGCTCAGTCCACGAGTTCTGGCCCGTCTCACACAAACGGAAAATTTGAATAATCACACAAGAACCCTGTGAAAGTTAGAAGTTACACCACTACAATCCAAAGAGCCACCGGAAACTACAAGGCCTAGAGGAGATAAAGTCCCGGCGTTCGTCAAGGGAGTGTGGCCCGCTCTCCAACCTTGACTTCTGACGTCCAGCTTCCAGAGCAAAGAGCAATTTTCATTTTCCAAACCACTCGGTCTGTGGCAGTTATTATGCAACCGGAGGAGGCTAATTGAGTGTGTAAGATGCTTTTGAGGCAAATACAAGCATTTTTATGTCCCAGTGCCCAGCTGACTTCCCGGGGGCCAAATTATAGGCCCCTTCCATCTTGTGCTTTTAACTTGAGTCCCACAAACAGAAGCTCATCAGACCGTGCGCGCTGCGGACGGATAAAAGCGCCCGGTCAGCACCTGCCGCAAAGCAAGCCGCAGGCAGGAAAGGACTCTCCATCTGACCCGCCCAGCGGGCCGCGCCCTGCGCCCGGGAGGCTCGCGGTCCGCCTCGGCCGGAGGGATCCGCGCACGACGCGAGCGGGCCGCGCCGACCTCCCCGGGCGGCCACGCGCGCAAGCTCGGCGGCGAGGCGCCCTCCGCGGGCGCGGCCAGCCAGGCCGCCGGCGAGAGGGGCCAGGGGCCGCGCGTGCGCCGGGCATCCGCCTCGCTTCCCGGCGCCGCTGGGTGCGGGCCGCCGAGTCTCCTCGGGGAGCCGGGCCGCCGAGAGCCGGCCCCGCCCGCAGCCCGCCCCCGCCGCGCGCCGTCACGCCCGCCGCCATCACGCCGCGGCCGCACTGCGCAGGCGCGGAGGGGCGGGGCGGGGCCGGCGGCCGCGCCTCGGACGGTCGGCGCCGCTGCGGAGAGGAGAGCGCACCGCGCCGCGTCGGCCTCGGCCTCGCCGGGACCATGGGTGAGTCGGCCCGCCGCGCGTTCGTGTGCGGGCGCCGCCGGCCCGCGCGCCGCCCCGTGCTGCCCGCGAGCCGCCGCCCCGGCCCGCGCGGCCGCGCTCGAGCCGGCTGGCCGGGCGGAGGCTCCGCGCGCTCCGGGCGGCGCGGTCCGGGACGGCTCCGGTCCGGCGGCGAGCGCGGGCGGGCGGGAGGGCGGCTGCTGCTGCTGCTGCTGCTGCTGCCGCCGGGGCGGCGCGGCCCGGCTCGCTCCGCCGCGCCCCGCCGCCCTGCCGATCTGCATAGTCTGGGTTTAGCGTGGGTACTCGCAGGAAGCTCGGGAGGTGGGTTTTGGGTGAAGCGTCTAAAGCCAGCGCGCTGCGAAGCCCTGTGCAGTTTAGCATGGATTTTCATCGTGTGTTACTTCGCGGTTCAATAACTGACAAAGTCTCATGCATACTGTGATGTAATTAAAAGCCGAAAGTTTGTTTTAACAGTTGCGCTTCGGAACACCTTCCTTCCACTTGTTCCCGGCTGCCTGCGCTCCTGTGTGCCACACTTTCCTCTCCGGTTGCCCCCCGGCCTCCCCACTCAGACTTCCCCGCGCCCCGTGCAAGTTATTTTGAGCTCGGGGCGAGTGGGGTCCCCGATCCGTCCGCCCAGTGCTGCGCGCCTCCGCAGTGAGGTCGTGCACCCCGGGGCCCTGGAGGAAGTGGTGTCTCGATCTGGAGGTGGCGCGGAGCTTCCCGGAAAAGCAGATGCTCGCGGGCAGCTGCGCTCCAGACCTTCAGCCACGTGATGGCTTCGAGGCGCCGCTGCAGGTGGAGGCAGAGTGAATGAAAAATACTCAGGGACTCCGAATTTTTATTTTCTTTTGTTTCATTCTAATGTGAGTACTATTGCTACGCTGAACAAATTTCTGTGCCTGCCATTTTTGTGTAGAATCTTTAATGAGTATTAGATAATTGAACATACTGTTGTCTTTTGAGCGCAGTTTTCTTAATTATAGACCACAAGTTTGGTTTGTGAAATAAAGATCATGTTTCAAGATGACTTAAGTCCGTTTAACGAAAGATTTAAATGGTGGATCAATACTTTTTCACTGGGAGAAAAATCCAGTCCTATAAAAATATCAAAAATAAATTACTTAAAAACAATTATTCTTGAGTACTATTAGGTGATTATAAAAAAAGAAACGCACCACCAATTTTGAGGTAGATTAACAAGCAGCCTTCCCTTACTGTTAACCAGTAAGTCTTATAATCGTTACAGTAACTCCTTGACTCAGACCTGTAATTGCCATCAAAGTTTGGTTAGATTAATCTTACAGCCTTCTGTACCTTGGTAGCATTTGAGTTTTTTTAGCACTTACATAGTCTATACTGGAGTTAGTTGGTTTGTGTTATGCGCTTAATCTTGAGTTCCAGAAGACAAAATTATGTCTTTTTGTATATGTCAGTGCTTTTTATATGGTAGGTATTCAGTAAACTTTTCGAATTAGTTCCTAAAAACCACCATAATATTTCTGACTTTTGAACCTTAAAGTGTAGACTTGGAACAAACATCTGGGCTGTAGAAGTGGAGGTACAGGTATAGGAACAAGGCAGTATAATTCCAGTGTGGTCTCCCTTTTCTGTTAAAAAAATGTGACTTGTTCAGACTGCTCAGGCCAGCAGTCATTTCCATCTGAACTGCTGCTTCCAATGGTAAGGTGGTTTTGAGTGATGGCTAGGTATGTATGAAAATGTAAAATTGAAATCCTTCAAAGCAATTATATGTCTGAACCAAGGAATTTATTATAACAGTTCATGCGATATACTGGTTAATGGTAGGAGGAAAATTACTTTCTAATCTGCTATCTGAAAAAATAAGGTGATGGGGCCTAGGATTTGGCTAAAGAGGTGTATGGGGCAAGCGCCAAGGCTGAAGCTCAATGCCCAGTATGCACACACAGAAAAAGTAAGGTGATTGTTTTTGAAAGAAGATTTTTATGGCAGTGATTTTCTGCATAAGAAAGTGAAGGAGCTCTATAGACCTGTGTGGTCCATGGCCAATATTTTATGTATTTTATTATAAACTCAACATTTTTTATTTGTTGAGTATCAGCCTTAAGCAGTGTAATGTTTCTTGTAATTTTAACAGGAACAGTGGCACAGAAATAATTGTGGTAGAAATAGACATAAAAATGATGTAAGCCTTCGCATGTATTACAGATAATGGGCATGGAAAGTTCTAGAGAAGTGTCACTTGAGTCAGTTAACCTGGAGTGAAACTGTTACTCAGGACCGGGGAGGGGATTACATAGACAGAGGGGATGTCGGAGGAGTTTGTGAGCCGGGCTGGAACTGCCATGTTTGTCTAGGAGCAAAAGACAAGAGGCAAAGTTTTAATAGACAACAACCAGATAATAGAAGATTTTAAATACCTAGATGAAGGGGAGTTTGGGTTTGTGAGTTGTGGGACCCTGAACATTTTTAGGCAGTACATTATTGCAGTTTTATAAGAACTGACACATGTTCCTTTCTGCTGGAGAATAATTTGCAATTTCACCTAAGTGTTTTGTATTTCTTTGTCTTTATGACTTGACATACAGCAACTTATTTTTGTGGTATCTGTCCTTAGGCATTATGTTTCAGTGTACATTTTGACAGAAGCAGAACCATTGAAATCGTAGCAGTGTAAAGTCTATTTTGAATTTAAAATTTTGGTGTTTGAAACTGAAATTTTAAGTGTACATAGTAACATTGATGTTTGGGTTTATTTTAGTGTAACTTACTTTTCTTAAGTGTTCAAATGGTAATTTCTACAGTTTTTCAGGGCATCTCCTTATTCGTGGTTGTCTTTTATACGTTAAAACTAAAAACGAGGATAGTGATAGGGTTAGTTAAGTTGAGCCGCTGGCTCTGATCAGTTGTGAACTCCAGAGTCATTCTAGTGTTTTTCAGTTTTCTACACTGAAGTAAGTACCCGTTGGGGTGTGTGTGTTACATCTTTGTATCCAGTAGATTATTAAACATTTCTTCATGCATAATTTATTTATTTATTTATTTAGGATTTTTTGAGACAGGGTCTCGCTTTGTAGTTCAGGCTGGCCCTGAGCTCAACCTGAAACTCACCTCACAGCAATCCTCCTGCCTTCGAGTGCTGGGATGACAGGCGTGAGCCACCACGCCCGGCACTGTGGTATGTGGTACTGGTTGCTGCTGGGCGTGAGTCTCCACACCCAGTATGGTATGTGGTTACTGGGCATCGAACCCGGGTCCTTGCGCTTGCAAGACAGGCGCCGGAAACACTGAGCTAAATCCCCAGCCCCTCTTCATGCATAATTTAAACTCAAGTTCCAAACTGAATTCATTTTACAGTGCTTAATAATGATAACTAGAGTGTGCTAGTGCTTAACTGAAAACCCTTCTCCAGCAGCCCTGCTTGGTGGTGGTTGCCAGTTTCCTGTATTGTAAATACTTTAATCATGGACAGTTTTAAGCTACCAGAAGGTCTTACCAAGTACCCATAGATTTGGGAAGAGATGAAAGGCAGTATATCATTATATAATATTAGTCATACAGGTGCGATAATTTTATAAGCAGAAATAATACTAAAATGTAAGGAATTACAGTTTTTAATATTAATAACAATGTAACTCATTAAATTTTAATAGTTCTTGAACTGTTGAAAGTGGTTAATATCTCATAAAATTCCTTAAAACGTAATCATATCTCATTGCCCAGTAAAGAGGTTCCCAGTATACCACTGAGTGACTAATTCATTAAGAATTATTGACATCAGGTGTCATGCTATAGTTTGAAATTCTTTTCTTCATAGTGAGGATTGAACTCAGGGCCTTTACACACACACAGATCCCAACCCTTTTGAGACACTTGTTTTTTATTTTGAGACCAGGTTTCATTCAGTTGCTACATTGTCCAGTCTGGACTCAAATTTGGCAGTCCGTGAACTGGTGATAAGGAAACTCAGGAGTTCTGCATAACTGGTAAACAGCTACCTTTTCCTCTACCCTCCTGCCTCAGCCTGCTAAAATGCTGGAATTATAGGCATGAACCGTCACAAGCACCTTTAATTTAATTTTTCCAACAATTTGGTCAGTGAGTGACAATTCTTATTTTACTGCTTGTATAATTTGTATGAGGAGACAACTGATGCTCTGGACGCCTGACTTTGAAATGTTAGCTTGCGTAAGGATCACCTGGGAGCTTGTTTGTAGTGGTTACCAGACCCACACTCAGACATTCCGATTCAGCAAGTGCAGTGTGGTGGGTGAGAACGGCCTGGTTAAGATATTCCCAGGTGATGCTGCACCAAGGGCAGTGCCACCTCCAGCAGAGGCTGGCAGGCGCTGGCAGGAAAAGGCCAGATGGTGAGTATTTTAGGCTTTGCAGGGCAAGAGGCAAAACCCAGGGTATTACATAGAAATGAGGGGAAATTGTGATGAGAGAAAACAAATAGCCACACTTTTTTTTTGATACCAGAGATTGAACCAGGGCCCTTGCGCTTGCCAGGCCGTGCAGCACCACTGAGCTAAATCATCAACTATCTGTACATTTTTTGACTGGATTCAAGGCATGATAACATTAATGGCACACACATTACTGTATTACAAGGTGAAAAGACTGAAAATTCATTTTGGGAAGAGAAAGACAGCATTTCAGCTTGTTTTAATCATAAGATTCTGACCGTATCAGAATTGATTGTAATTTGTAGATGTTCTTTTTTAAATGATGTTACTTAGTGAATTTAATCTTTAAAGCTTTGTTTGACCCCCCTCAATATGTAATGCCAGTTGGGAATGTTCATTTTTCATTTGTTGAGGTGCTGTAAGTCAAACTGAGGATCTTGGATTTGCCAGGGAAGCAATGTATCACAGAGGTTCATCCTCAGACCCACAAGTAATTTTAAAGACTGTATTTGTCGTGTGGAAGACATGTATAGAATTTATTTAGATTCTTGGTATTTGAAATTTAGCAGATTAAGCAACCATTTCCACGTGAAGGCTAAGTGGGAACGACTCAATTGAATAGCTAAATGGATGTTGAAATACAGAAATTTCCTTTGCGTTTTCTACGAGGTCTGAAAAGCACTGCCATAACTGTAGGTTGAGCTTGAAAATTATGCATTAAGAATTTGTGTATGCTTGGAGATCTCGTTTAGCTTTTGATGACACAGGAAATATGCAAAACATATCAGTTGCTACTTGTGATTTAAACGTTGTTTGAATGACTTTATGGGAGTATACTCAAGCATTTTTTGCCTTGACTTCTAAGTCACATTCATTAAGAGACATCAAATCTACAGCAAAATTTTATTTTCAGTGACATTACTTGATAATAGAGTTTGAAGCCATTTCTTTTTGTAGAGAATTTCATTTGTGTGCTGAGCTAAAAAAAGTCACTAAGATTCCCCCGCACCTAAGTCATTAGGTTGGTATGTGATAAAGGCAGGTTAGGGTCTTCAGGTGTTTCTGATGAACGTGTAGAACTGAGTCAGTTAAGTTTGTGAGAGAAAATAAAGTTCTGTTTTGTTTTGATTTTTGTTTTTTGAGGCAGGGTCTTGCCTTGTAGTTCAGGCTGGTTCTGCACTCACTTTGTAGCCCAGGCCAGCTTGGAACTCAGCATTCCTCCTGTGTCTGCCTCCGGAGGGCTGGAAGTACAGGTGTGAGCCACCACGCCCGGCATTGGATCTCGGGGATTGAATTTAGGACCTTGAGCTTGCCAGGCAGACCAGGACAACTGAGCAGAGTCCCTGGCCCCAAAATTAAGTTTTCAAAATGTGTTGGTTCAATAACATATGATAAATTAAAATATTTTCCTCATAAGAAAACTGACTAATGAATAATAGAATGGAGAGCCTTGGCTTTAAACACCTTATGTTTTCATAGGCTTTGTATGTTCATCTGGCCTCTTTCTGTTCATACACTTTTTGCCGCTATCAGTGGTAACATCTTAGCAGATTCCATTTCAGGTTATACTGAATTAGTATTTTCTCAATTTTGAAAATATACTCTGTTCTATGTAAATTCCTCACTGAGGTAAAAACCCTCATTCACTTGAACTGACTTGTTGAAAAACAAGAAATCAGTATCATAAAGCCAAGGAAAACCTCTTGATCTTTGCCTTATTTTGTGGTTGCATTTGGTGTTGTCCCTCGTGTCCTTATTTGCATAGGTAGTCTCCATGAAAGGCCACTCTTACCAGGCAAGTGCAGTGCCACTGACTAAATCTCTCGCCCCGAAAGGCCATTCATAAACATCTCTTTTCTGCTCTGGAAGTAGTGATTTGGTTGCTATAATCAAATATAATTAACTCACCATGGTTAAATAGCTTTCTTTGGATAATAAATGGGCACTCAGAAACTTCCTTTGTTTGCAGTTTCAATTTCATTTTTCATTTTTGTGATCTGCTGTGATGAGGTACTTTGTTTTATATGAACTCATCTTGCTAGTGATTGCTTTCCTGTGAGATAGGAATGTGATGGATGCTTAGTCTGGAAATATTGACCCTTACTGTGTGGCTTTTTTTTTTTTTTTCATAGCTGCAGTGTCATTGTGTCATAGAATGGCTTGCTTGTAACAGTAACAATCTATTTGTGCTTGTGGTGTCATGGCTTACTAAAAGCTCTTATTGCTGCTCGGCATACGAGTATTGTTTCTTCAGAATTGCTTTTAAGCCATTATAAAGTTGAACAATTCTAAGTCAGGGACCATCTGTATATGTCTGTTGCTTTAAAATGAAGTGTGGTATGACAGTATACATTGTACTTGGAACACTGGCAAGTTGTAACTATGTCACTGCTGTTTGTAGTGCCTCAGTATGTAAAGTGAGGTTTTGGTCACAACTACTAAGCTGCTTTTGTAATATGAATGCAAATTACAGATAACGCATGGAAGTTTGAATTGTAGTCTATTAAAATTTCACTTATAGACTGAAATTGGAATTTAATATTTAATTTTCATGTCATGAAATACAGCTTTTTTATTTTATTCAATCATTTGTAAATCTAAAAGCCTTTTTTACACATTAGCTGTGTGCAGACAGGTTGTGTTATTTGCCCACTCCTGGTATAGAATAATGTTATACCTTACCCTTCTCCAGGTCTTTTTCACACTATGAATACTCTGTCTGAATCAATGCTCTCATGGATGGTATTTGATTTTTCTCATTAACAAATTTGAGCTAGTCTGGTTTAATGAAAAGAGGCAGATGAACCTTCATTACCCTGATTAACCCCAGTGTGAATTAGGTTAACATAAGGCCCATCACAACTTGAGTATCCATTGTATGTGAACTCATACAGGTCTCTCAATCTCACTTGCCCGCTATTTGTACTCTGCAAGAACACAGCCATTGTGTTCGAGGCCTGAGATCACTCACTCTTACAATTCCAAAAATCAGCAGTCTGAAGGTTGCATATTTTGGATTTCTGATTTTTTTTCTCAGTAGCTCCAAAATTTGTCTTTGGGCGCACATTCTCTTATGGCAGATTGCATGGAGTTGACTAGGGAATACCCCGTTCAAGCCAATAAACAGAGACACACCAAATCACACACACACACAAATAAGCTAATAACAAGGGTTTCTTAAGTTAGTGTGTTAATAGAAAATTCTGCTCCATTGATGACAGCCTTTTAGAGCTTTCAACTATAAAAGCAGCCTGCTGCAGCGTGCATGCCATAGGCTCCCCAGCACTGCCCTGAGCCCTTTCTAACATGTCTTGTGTCCTGCAAAGTTGATTCATTAGTGCTGATTGATTAATACCTGAGATTTCTGATACGGTGTCAGAATTGGTAAAGATTTAATTGTATTAAAAATTGTGGCCAGCTAGGTGTGGTGGCTCACGCCTGTGATCCCAGCACTCGGGAAGCAGAGGCGGGAGGATTGCTGTGATTTTGAGGCTGAGCTGGGCTACCTAGTGAGAACTACAAAGCAAGACCTTGTCTCAAAAAAAAAAAAAATAAAAAAATTGTGGCAAAGTTGAATAACTTCTGAAAACAATTTAAAAGTTAATTTTAAAATGAAGTTATAAAAATTAAAAATCATACAACTAGTCAGTAATATGTCAACTACCTAAATTATATATCATCATCAATCATAGTTAATCTGAATTTTCAGTTGGCCAAAATGATATAGGGACAGGAAGGAATCTCTGCTCTTCATAAACTGATTTGCCTTTGGCAAGTTGCCAAAGCTCTTTATGTCCTCATTATGTATAAACATTTACAGTTGTTTCTGAATGAGAGTCCAAGAATGGGAGAGGAAGGAGCTCAGGTTAGAGGCTTTTCTGTCAGAAATCTTCAGGTTACTGGTTTTTGGAGTTGAAAGACATGATCTAGGAATCAATACAAACTACTACATCACCAGCAGACGTGGAGGGCGAGACCTTCTGAGTTAGGCCAAGACATGGTTGGTTGGAGGAGGCAGAGGGCATCTGCTCAACTGTAAAACAGCTCTGTAGAGCCTAGCAATCCTCCCAGTGCAGCAGTTAAGTAGCATTTATCACATCACAGCGAGACATCAGGGAGTATACCCATGGCTTAGGCTGGAGCAGTGCCCACCGCACAGCATTGTGCCCCCTGCTAGCCAGCACTGTGAGAATACAAGGGCCCGGCAGGCTGCACTGGAACTCGGAGTCCACAGATGGGGAGTCCACAGACGGGGAGTCGACAGACGAGTCCACAGACAGGACTTCACAGATGGGGAGTCCACAGATGGGAGTCCACAGACAGGAGTCCACAGAGAGTCCACAGACGGGGACTCCACAGAGAGTCCATAGACGGGAGTCCACAGACGGGGAGTTCACAGACGGGGAGTTCACAGATGGGGAGTCCACAGACAGGAGTCCACAGAGAGTCCACAGACGGGGAGTCCACAGACGGGGAGTCCACAGACGGGGAGTCCACAGAGAGTCCACAGACGGGGAATTCACAGAGAGTCCACAGACGGGGAGTCCACAGAGTCCACAGACGGGGAGTTCACAGAGAGTCCACAGATAGGGAGTTCACAGACGGGGAGTTCACAGAGAGTCCACAGATAGGGAGTTCACAGACGGGGAG
>PVIR01017289.1:0-35185 GCA_004026965.1 Petromus typicus
AGAAAAAAATTCAAACTTTCATCTGGAACCACAAAAGACCTAGAATAGCCAAAGCAATTCTAAGCAACAGGGACATGGTGGGGGGTATCACAACTCCGAACCTGAAACTATACTATAAAGCTACTGTGATAAAAACTGCGTGGTACTGGCAAAGTAACAGACCCGAGGATCAATGGAGTAGACTAGAAGATCCAGAAACCACTCCAGATACACTGAGCCACCTCATCTTTGACAAAGGAGCCAAAAATTCTCAATGGAGGAAAGATAGCCTCTTTAACAAATGGTGCTGGAAAAACTGGGTTTTAACTTGCCAAAGGCTAAAACTAGATCTTACTCTTTCACCGTGTACCAAGCTAAAATCAAAGTTGATAAGAGACCTAAATATTAAAACAGATACTCTAAACCTACTGCAAAACAGGTTAGGTAAAACTCTTGAAGACATTGGCTTAGGGAAAGACTTCATGAACAAAACTTCTATAGCACAGTAAATGGCTGAGGAAATCAACAAATGGGACCTCATTCTTTTAAAAAGCTTCTGCACAGCAAAGGAAACCACCAACAGTGCAAACAGGCAACCACCAATGTGGGAAAAAATCTTTACCAGCTGTTCCTCAGATAAAGGGCTATTATCTAGAATATATATAGAGCTCAAAAAAATCAGCCCACCCAAATTTAATGACCCAATTCAAAAATGGGCATCTGAAATGAACAGAAATTTTTCAGAGGAAGAACTAAGAGCAGCTAAGAAGCATATGAAGAAATGCTCAACATCATTAGTCATTCGAGAGATGCAGATGAAAACAACATTGAGATTTCATCTCACTCCACATAGAATGGCTGCCATTTCAGAATCCGCCAACGGCAAATGTTGGCGAGGCTGCGGAGAAGAAGGAACCCTTCTCCACTGTTGGTGGGACTGTAAACTCGTACAACCCCTGTGGAGATCAGTTTGGAGAATCCTCCAAAAGCTAGGATTGATGGTCCCATTTGATCCGGCCTTTGCCCTGATAGGTATATACACAAAAGAATTAAAAGACTCTTATCACAGTGACATATGTGCACCCATGTTTATAGCAGCCCAGTTTGTAATTGCTACATCTTGGAAACAACCCAAGTGTCCATCAACTGGAGACTGGAAAAAAAGCTGTGGTTCTTCTACAGAATGGAGTATTACTCTGCCATAAAAAATGATAAGTTTGAATCATTTCTACTTAAATGGACATACCTTGAGGATATCCTCATAAGTGAAATAAATTGGTCACGGATAGGTACGTATCACATCTTTTCTCTGGTATGAGAAAATGCAGATGTAAATGAGTCCTAGCATTGTGTGTTATATATTGTGAAATAGAAAATGCTCAATGTAAAATAAGATGAAAGGGGACAATGTTGAGATTGTAACAAAAAAGTAAGGGAACAAATTTTATGTATATGGGGGGTGGTAGGGTGGATAGGGCTATGGGAAAAAATGAGAATTAAGTTGTGTCTTATACTGGTACAAATCCCCATTATGGAGTGCAATAATGATGTGTATATTTAATGTACCAATAAAGATTAAAAAAAATGTAAAAAGACATTCCATTTTTATTGATCTGTTTTTGAAAAAAATATATTTAAAAGACTATTCTTACAATAAACATCTAAGTATGAGATGACAAGACTCATAACATTTTGCTTTTCTAATGCAGTCCCTGATGACCACTGATAGATAGGACTATAGGCTAAATGTCATTTTCTTGGTTCAATTACTTACCAGATATTTTAGTATTTCCGACAAGGATTACATTTTCATTTTAGTTATTCTTTGACTTGTTTTCTAAGCCTCCAGCTAGTACTTTGTCTTGCACTTGCATGCTATGGTCTACTTTCCTTGGTGAGGTCAGTATTTCTGACAGGATGTGTATTTTTCACTCAATAGTACATACGTTTACACATATTTCACTGGAAAGAAGTATTACATGTTGCTTTGGTTTTGACAGATAAACCTTTGTGACCAGTCAGGCTTTTTGAGACCAGACTGGCTTATAGTCTACCAAGCTTCCAGTAAAATAGATTAAAAATCTAAGGAAAATTACCCATTCTATGCATTAAAGTATAATTTGGTCTTTTTAAATCAAACATCCACATTCAAAATACATTTAAATATTGGATAACTCAAAGCAGTACATTCTGAATAGCTTCCAATGAAACTATTTACGAGATATTTAATAGGCTGTTTTGTTTCCAACACTTCTCGCCTCTTACAGACTCATAACTAAAGATTTTTATTTTGCATGTTCCTTGGGAACTGCCTCCCACTCATCATTTAGCTGATCTCGTGGCCTCCTTCCCCAGCCAGCAAATTCTGCATGGCTTTTCTCTACTGCTTTTTATGTTTTTTTTCTGTTGTTCCCCAAAGCCTTCATTGCCTTTATTTTAGTTTTATTTTATTTTGCTAAAGGTGTAATGTTTCCTTTCTCTCAACCAATTACTGAAGAAGCAAGTGAACTCAGGAAGCGAGATACAAGAGACACAAAGATTACTTCCTAAGCCTTCCTCTAATCCCATAACTACTTTTATTAGACTAGTTGGAAAGCCTTCTTAGTTTTCTTTCTGTATTAACAAGTCAGTGTGTCTTTCTAGCATTAGCGTGTTGTAGGCTGAAACAATAGAAAGCATTTTTAAAAATGTCTATTTACAAGCTGTCTTCAAAGAAAGATTTCATTTGAATCCACTCTTTCATCCACACTATTCTCCTCACTGGGGCTGTGAGGAGATCCAGAGAGAATCTGCACAGTGACACACCCTGAGGATCAGAGTTTCTTCAATGTCCCAGATGGACTTTATGACAGAGAAACAGACACGTGGGTTCTCACTGACTCGTGCTTCCTACCTTCCTCTCTCAGAGTGGTTGAGTAAGGGGGAAAAGTTCTGGACAAACTACCCACATTTAAGGATGCTGAAACTTCCTAGATCATCACAGAAAACTGAGAGCTCATTTACTACTGTTTCAAAATTTTCCTATTGAAACACAAAAGGCTGCAAACAAACAAAGAAGATGGAGTTACTAACATTAGATTCTATCTTAGTTTAGCAGTGCAAAAGCAAGAAGAGGAAGAGAGAGGAGGAGGAAGAAAAGAAACTCTGTCCAATAAAATAGCAGAAGGGTCATAGCAACTGAAGTGCTGATGAAAACACGTTGAAATTTGAAGGGAAAAATGGTGTGGGGGGTGAATGGTGACAGCTTCTCTTGTCTAAGACTCAGAATGCAAGCACTGGGGAAAAAATTGAGGCAGATAAAGACATAGATCGCTGGAAACCAAGAAGGAGCTGAAAGGAAAATTCAAACAACAGAATAATTAAAAAGGTAGACCAACACACAACAGGGACAAAATAGCCAGGACTGTCTCTGCAACTCCTGGCTTGCATCTCCTGGCAAAGGAACCCAAAATAAAATATTGCAATGACAGAAATGAGTCAATACCTAACTAAACAAATACAAACTCTCCTTAAGCATAGATTTAATTTCCAATCAAAAGGAGCACACAGAATGAATGAATAGATAGAATGAATCAAGAAACAAAAAAATTTTAGAAGAAAAGAAACACATTTAACTCAAAAAAGAGATTCACAGAATGAAACTCAAAGGATGCAAAACAATTTGCCACTCAATAGGAACCCATAACAATGCAAGAGTAGGTAGCCTGTTTGCAAATAGAGGTCATCATACATTAGTTAAGGGAACAGTTCAACAGAAAGTTATAACAAATATAAACATACATACAATAGTCACTCACTTGTGAAAATTCATGGAACAAATACACATAGACATGGAAACTCAGATAAGTCCTCATACAATTGTAACGAGCTACCTCATTACCTCATTCTCACAAAAATACAGATCAACTAAACAAAAAATCAACAAAGAAATATTGAGTTGAACCAAAACATTGAAGAAATGGATTTAATAGATGTCTAAAGAGTGCTGCACTCAACAACAGCAAAATACTCACACTTCTAAGCAGCGTATGGGTTTTTTTTCTTCAAAACAGCCTGACATGTTAAAACATAAAGCATGAAGATGAAACTTTTATAGCTTTCAACAATACAGACAGCCTGCTTCTGCAGGCATACCATAGTTTTGCTACCACTTCTGCAGAGCATGCTTAAATAAATCCAAAGTAAAGGGAATTATCTCATGTATATTGTCAGAGTATATGTAATGAAACCAGAAATGGATAGCAAAAGAAATAACAGAAAATATGCAGGCACCTGGAAATTGAAAATATCCTCTTGAATAATAGGTGGGGCACAGAAGAAATCAAGAAGAATTTAAACAGCTTCTACAATAAAATAATAATGTCACTACAACATACCAGAAACTATGGGGCACAAGAAAGCAATCTAAGTATACAGTGATGAATGCCATTATATAAAATAGAACAGGTTCAAATAAGTAACATAATTATGCCCCTCAAGGTCCTAGAAAAGCAAGAACAATCAAAATCCAAAGCTAATTCAAAGAAGGGGAATCACAGATATTACAGCAGAGTGGCTGGGGATTTAGCTCAGCTGTTCACATGTTTGCTTTGCAAGTGCAAGGCCCTGAGTTCAGTCCCTGTTATTCAAATACCACAATGCCAGGTGTGGTGACTCACACCCACCAGGAATCAGTACAACATACCACAGTGCTGGGTGTGGTAGGTCATGCCTATAATCCCAGCACCTGGGAGGCAGAGGCGGGAGGATTTCTGTGAGTTCAAGGCTTGCCTGGGCTACACAGTGAGTTCAGGGCCATCCTGAACTACAAAGTGAAACCCCCATCTCTAAATAAATAAATATTACAGCAGAAATTAATAAAATTGAGTATAAAAAGAAATATGAGGATAAGAATTAAAGAGTTGGTTCTGTGAAAGAATAAACAAACTAAACAATACTCTAGCCAATCTTATAAAAAGATAAACCTAAATAAATGCTGTTAGAAATGAAAAAGTTATAATCACATTGATTTCTTCCCAAATGCAGAAGATTTTGATAACTATGTCAAGAACCTGTACTCTAATAAAATAGAAAATTCAGATGAAATGGATAGATTTTTAGATACACATTAGCTACTAAATTTGAATCAGTAACATATCAGAATCCTGAAAGTCAAATAAATTGAAATAGAAATTAAAACTTCCAAAAGAAGCCCCTCATATTTCATTTACTGACAAATTCTACAAGAACTTGAAGAATAATCTAATGTCAATACACTTCAAACTATTGAATACAGTAGAAAAGGAAACAGTTTTCCTAATGTCATTCTTGAAAGCAAACATTATTCTAATTCTAAAACTAGAGAAGAATATAAACCAAAAAAGAAAAATACAGGCTAGTCTTTTTAGTGAATACAGATGCAAACATCTTCATTACAAACTATCAAACCGAATGAAATATTATTCTGCCATAAAAACAATAAATTTGAGTCACTTGTAAGAAAATGGACATACCTCGACACTATAATATTATGTGAACTAACTCAGACATAGTAGCTTAAATATTGAAAGATTTCTCTTATATGAAAAACTCTTTCTCTTATATATAGTTATTAATATATGTCATACACATATATTTTATCATATATATATAAAACATAAATAGGGAAAAAGACAAAGAACGGTATTGTAATCTAGATTAAGCAAGGAAACAATGTATCTAAAAGTATATTTTACTTTTACAGTATAATTTTATTCTGTGTATTATATATTCATTGGCTTATTAGTTTGGTTTTCAAACTGTATGTATGACCATCAGCTTTATAAGGTTTTATAGAATAAATAAATCTGATGCTGGAAAAAAAGAGAGGTTAACAGAGGGAAGAAAAAAATCAAGAAAATTGAAATATGCTGTGTACTTGGACCAATTCTCTATAGTGGATGTGAACACTATGTACTGCAAAGTAGTACCTCACTTCACAATCTTAATTCATTCCATGATTCTGGAAAATATGACAGCATTCATGTTCATAAAAGAAAGATGACTCTGTTCACGTTCTTCACCTTGTTCAGAATTCACAAGCAAAACTTTACCAAAGGCTTCTGTTTGTGAGCCAGTTCATTTACAAATAAGTGCTCATATACCAAAGTTCCATTATTTACATTTGTTTAAAGAAGAACACAATAAATAATGGAAAATATCCTCCATTATGACCAAGTAGGCTTTATTCCAGGGATGGAATGAGGGTTCAGCTTATGCAAATAAGTACATAGAGCATAGCACATAAACAGAAACAGGACAAAACTCATATGAACATCTCAATAGATACAGAGAAAGCATTTGAAAACATCCAACATCCATTCATAGTGAAAAAACTGAAGGAAACAGGTATAACAGTTCCTCATGTTCGTCTGTTAAAAGGCATCTAGGATAAAACAGTGGACAACATCATAATAACTGCAGAGAAGCAGAAAACTTTCCCTTCCAAATGAAGAACAAGATAATAATGTGCATCCTAACCACTCTTGTTTAATACAGTCCTCAAGAAGTTAACCAGAGGAATCAGGCAAGAGACAAAAAAAAATAAGAGGGTTATAAGTAAGAAAGGAATATGTTAAATTTCTGTTATTTGTAGAAGAATTGCTTTTTACACCTGTGGAAAGTGCAAGGTCCTGAGTTCAATGCCAAGTATCAAAATAAAAAAGAAATGTTCCTCTCCATGGAAAACCTCAAAAACTCACCAAAAAACTCAGCATTATTAACAAAATTTAATATTGTGCCAAGATACAAACACAATATACAAAAATAGTATTCCTGTATAACAAAAAAGAACTCTCCAAGAACAAAATTAAGGAAATAATTTTCTCAACATCATCAAGAAAAATAAAATACTTAGAAATTAAACCAATCATGGAAGTGAAAGATCTCTACAATTAAAGTACAGTATTCTGGAAAAGGGGGTTGAGCTAGATCTCAGAAAATACAAAGATCTTCCATTCCTGGATAGACAGATCCAATATAGTCAAAATGACCATCCTTCTAAAAAACTGTTATATATTGCTATCACAGTCTCAATTAAAAAAAAAAAAAAGCATTCCTCAGAGGACCAGAGGAAACAATACTAAAACCAGCAAGACCAAGATTAGCAAAAGCAGTTCTAAGCACAAGGCAGGAGGCATCATAATCCTGGACTTCAAATTATACTGTAAGGTGGCAATAATAAAAACAGTATGATTTTGAAAAAAAAAAGACATAGATCAATGGTACAGAACAGATAATGCAAAAATAACTCCCTGCACACTTAGCTACTTTATCTTTGTCAAGGGGCCAAATATTTTTGCTAGGGAAAAAATATTCTTTCTAATACATGATACTGAGAAAGCTGATTGTCTTCATGCTGCAAACTGAGCTTAAATCAATCTGTCTTACCATGCATTGAATTAAAATAAAAAATGGATAAATGGTCTAAATATTAAAAGAGAGGCACTCAGTATGCTGAAAGACAGAAGAGATAAAATTCTTAAAGACAGGTGTAGACAAGGAAATTTCTAAACAAATCTCAGTAGTATATAAATAATATCAAAAATCAATAAATGAGATTACATTGAACTTAAATTTTTCTTCACAACAATGCAAACTGACAACAAAATGGAGAAACAAACTACAGAATGGGGAAATTTTTTTTCTGGCTACTTCTGTGTTCTCTGTGATTTGCAAATAAAAGCCAGTTCTACAGTGTACTTAAATTTACTGAAATTCTGTCTTTTTGATATTATTAACGGTCAAAGGGATTTTGAGGCATTGCTACATATTGATCCATGGTTCCCAATACTTCATTTGGCATTGGGTTTACCCATATGTCAGATTCAGCCCTTGCTTTTGGCCTTGATTTTAGAAACTTGACATGTTCTTTTTTCACTATCATCAATATCTCTGCAGTGCAGACTTGACCCTTTTGTTCCATTCAAATTAAGGGTAACACTCCTGCTTCTGTACCCACTGATAACGTGCCTCTTCATGGAACTGTAGCTTAATTTCCATGTAATGCTTATCAAAAGCACTTGAGAAATTAAAACAGGAAGCCAGGTATTTTTTCTATTTTCATTGGTTTGGGGACAGTAGGTGAATTTAAAATGAGATGTGACACAGATTTTATTCTAGGTTGTTACTGACGCTCAAAGTTTTGCACATTTCCAACATGTCTTTGATGTAGGATTTAGACTGCTAGTCAAGAACGTGTCTTTAATCTTCACGACCAGAAATTAAAGGTTCCTTGGACAACAATCTTTCCCATACACAGTTCTTTAAATTTTTTGATAGATAAACCAATTCACAAATCTAAAGAATCATCACTGTCAAATCAGGGACTAATAGCACACTTCAAACACATGAATGCATACCAGAAACACAAGCAATGTCACTGTTTTTGATATTTAACAAATGACTCTGTAAGAAACACAAACTTTGATTTTTAGTCTTTGCTAATTTATATGTCATGAATATTCACACTTTCACTGATTTTAGGCCATATCAGGATGTCATTGAACATAGAGTTCATAAGAGTTTATGATCAATAGATTATTGTAAGGAAACAGGATCTGTTTCAAGTATATTACTGCACTCTGTCCATCACTGACCATACAAAGGCCTGTGCACAGAGTTTGCCCAGCCAGAGACCACACCATATGAGCCATACCAATAGTAGTTGGCTTGGGATGATATCACCAAGTAATCTATGTGTCGTTTTTAGTATACTGGCATTAGACATAATGCTCTCACATGGCATTTGAGTTAAACCTAGGTCTCCTTCTACAGCCCTTTTAACCTAACTATGCACTGGTGGAAACAGACTAGGGCCAGGCACTCTACAGCACTCATAAACTAATAGATCTTTGCTTCATTTTAAATGCAGGTTGGATGGTGAAGTTGACTCCAGCCAGGCCTCTGGATCGAGGTCCTCTAAATCTAAGACGGTTATCTATTTTACTATCCATGAAGAACAAACATTAGCTTTTAAGTTTTCTTTGTTGAGCACCAAATGGACATATAATCACAGGCATAGCATGTGGATACATGAAGTCTTAATACGTGACTTTTACTTTTCATCATTTATAAAGGTAACAACTACATAGCATATAATTCACTCATTCTAAGTGCATAATTCAATGACTGTTAATAAATTTCAAGTTGTGCAATCATTGAAAAAGTTATAGATTAGGACGTTTTATCATCTTAAATAGAAATTACACAACTTTCAGCAGTCACTTCTTGTTTCTAATACTCTTCTTCCCCAGCCCCACCATCCCATCCCATCCCCAGTAGTCAGCAACTATTTTCTATTTCAATAGATTAACTTTTTATGGATATCTCATGTAATTGGGATGAATGTGTTTTGTATATGGTTATGTTCATTGATGATAATGTTCTGAAGGTTCATCTCAACTGTGTCATATAGCACTGCTTTTTTTTGGAATAATATGCCACTTTATGGATATATCACATTTCTTTTGTCCAGTTAGAAATTGTGAACTCTTTCAGTGTTTTTGTGACCATGAATGGTACTGCCAGCAAGTTTTGTATGGGCTTTTTTTTTTTTTCATTTCTCTTGGGTTAATACTTAGGAACAAAATTGTTGAACCTTAGGCTGCATTTAGACTCATCAAAAAGTACCTCCCCGATCATAAAAACAAAAATGATCCAAACACAACAGTGATGATTCTGCTTCAACCATATCTAGTTCTCAGTCACCTAGCACCCCTACCATCCTTCTTCACTATTTCCCTTAACCATCAAAGCAAGAGTTAATACATCTCAACTATCTCAAATCTTGCAGTATTTGTAGTGTCAAGTATCTTTATTTTCACCTACTTAATATGTAGGTACTTTACCTCATCCTAAAGTAAGCAAATTGCACTTGGAATGGGTGGGCAATGAAAAGACTGTTTTTTAAGGCACAATTTTGCAAGATCTCTTAGATTATTTAAGGATTCCTACAATGAATAAAAGAAGAAATAGGATACCTGGCCATGGCTGAAATTGGTTCTTCAGGGTAAGATAAATTCGGATGTGACTTTTCCAGTATGTGATGCAAGTTATCTATCTTAACATTTTTCTACTGAATAAGATATACATTTTGTTGACTTTTAAATAATATCCACTCTTGAAATAATAAAGCTTTATTAGCATAGTATAGTTTTGCATTATCCTTTTTATTGGCTTAGCAATATAAAACAAACATTTGTTCATGAGTAATTCTGCAAAAACATAATTTCAATAGTCATATGCAAGTTCCTCACGGTCCTCTATCATAATTTAATTAATCTTTTCTCTGTTGGTGAGATATTCAGAATTTTCACTGCTATAAAGTTTAGTAAGATATATTTTGCTACTGTTTTAATGCCTTTGTCTTGATTCTTACTAATAAATATGTTAGGTCAAAGAGTACCGATATTTCTGAAGCTTATATTACCAATTTGAAGGCCAGTTTTAACTCTATCACAGAGCCACTGTCTATTGACATTTAGTTTAGTGATATCTTTTTTTTCTCTGAACTACTTGTACATAAAACAATTACCAAGCAGGAATTTTACTTATTTTTCCCTTGATCCTTCTTTTTCTTTTGTTTGTAGGTTTAATGGCTAGACTGAAATTATAAAAGAATGAGATAATGCTCTACATTTTGAATTCTTCAAAATTGTTTCTTTCCATTGCAAATAAACAGGAATAACATTCTCAGTTTTTGAGAAAATAATCATTGCAAAGCACAAGTGGTGCTCTTCTAAACAAAGGAATTATAAATATGTTGACATTATAGCTCATTTGACTCTACTCTTTTAACCTTCTAAGTCTGATAACCTTGTTTCTTCAATTACTGGGCTTGCATATTATAACGATCCTAGACAAGTTGAGACTTTATGTTACAACCACTTTTTCTCTGACCTATAGTCTTTTGTACTTGAATTAGTAGACTGGATCCAGCTAAATCCTTCTTGCAGCTAAAACATGCAGCTTTTCTAACATTGTAAGTTCATTTCATTAACACTAAAAAGGTTCAAAACAGAATAGAATAGTTGAAACCGCATGTTGCCTGCAGTCCTTGGTTTATGAAACAGTTAAATGTAAGATTATTATTTTTAGCAAAGAGTACTAGACAGGGTGAATACCTAACAAAGTAATAAGCATGAACTTTTATCCTACTTATATGCTAAATTTGTGAATAGTAGAATATTGATTAGCTACCCTTGGTGTCAGTTTGCTTACCGAATGCAATTTTTCAGAAGAATGAACCCCAAAATATTCACATTCTAATTTTCCAAGTTGGTGATTGTGTTAGCTTCTGTAGTAAAGTTAGATTTTCACACGTGATTAAATTGAGGACCTCGAGGTGAGATACATGTGTATAAAACTCACAAGAGTTCTTAAATGTACAAGAGAGAAGCAGAAGAATCAGAAAGAGATGTGACTTCTATGATGGAAGAAGAGGCCATCAACTAATGAATGTGTGTTCTCTAAACTAGAAAAGCTTTCCTCTAGAACATTCAGGAAGAAATACATCAATACCAACTTCTTCACTTTAGCTCAATGAAGTCTATTTCAGACATCTAATTTACAGGGCTTATCAAATTTGAGTTGTTTCAAACCACTAAGTTGTAGAAGTTTATGACAGCAACAGTAGAAAACTGCTACACCCATGAGGGGACAGGATAAGCGATATAACCTAGAACAGCCTCTCAGTTGTGAATTACATAAGTTTACATCTCTAACAATAGTACTTTGATATCTGTTAGAAAGCACGAGTCACTTGTTTTAGGAATACTTCTTCTAGTCTCTAAATGTGTGAAATAGTTTTCAAGCAGAACTTAGAAGAAAATCAGTTCTCCTTGCTGACAGCTGTGTCATAGCTTAAACCAGCCCCCCATTCAGGCTTCCCCTCTTCCCCTCATAACCACCAACCTCCACTCCACAACACAAGAACAGCAAGTTTTTTTCTCAGAGTCTCGTCTTGACCTGGTTTCTCAGGAATCTGCCTTCCTCCAGGGCTTCTCTCCCCCTGATACTGACAGGGAGATAGTTATGTTCTGTAAATTAATTCTTCTGACCTGCGAGGAGCTGTCTTCTCTCAAAAGACACAGACAAGATTGACCACTGTGTTCCTGCAACAAGGTCTAGTAATATCTTGAATTTCCTGATATTTGGATCTTAAGGCTACACAGTAAACTATTACTGAGGAAAAAAACTTCTGCACTTAACCCTCAAGAAAATGTATATAAGCTGGAAATTTTCTTTGTTTGAAGCTCTGGATCTTTTGGATGAGAAGTCCAGCTGACTGCTGGTATAACTGTACTAAATCCTCCTGATTTTCTGTATTATACCTTGTCTCTTTTAACCTGCAAAAGTTTTAAATATCCAAGTGTTTTATAGAAAATAATGAAAAGTCTGTCAAACTGTTTATTTTGTGGTAACTACTTGGCAGAACCATTTGTAGTCTGCATTTTGTAGATGAAGAAACTGAGTTATAGGGTGTTCAAGTGACTTTTTAAAAAATTGAAATCTTTATTGGTATATTATGAATACACATCATTATCGCATTCAACATTGAGAGTTTGTACCAGAATATGACATGACTTGATTCTCATTTTTTTGGCTTACAAAGTTGAACACAGTACTCAAATCGAATCCATAACACTTCAGTACTCAAGCTCTGAAACACCTTCCTGTGTTACCTGTCCGAGTTAGTATAACTGTGTGGATGATAAGGAAGCTGTTTATTAGAAACAAGCAGAGTACACAAAGACTTACTAGGCCCTTAAGGTTTCCAAAGTTATAATCCTACATTCTTTTTACAGATTCCAAAGCCAATTGAGAGATATGCATAAGAATCAGGTAGGAATCTAGCTTGCTACAAGTGAAAGAGTTAGATCTAGTTTTAGTCTTTAGCAAGTTAAAGCCCAGTTTTTCCAGCACCATTTGTTAAAGAGGCTATCTTTCCTTCATTGAGGATTTTTGGCTCCTTTGTCAAACATGAGGTGGCTCAGTGTATCTGGAGTAGTTTGTGGATCTTCTACTCTACTCCATTGATCCTTGGGTCTGTTACTTTGCCAGTACCATGCAGTTTTTATCACGGTGGCTTTATAGTATAGTTTCATGTTCGGAGTTGTGATACCCCCCACTATGTCCCTGTTGCTTAGAATTGCTTTGGCTATTCTAGATCGTTTGTGGTTCCAGATGAAAGTTTGGATTTTTTTCTATAGATCTGTGAAATATGCTGTTGGAATTTCAGTCAGAATTGCGTTGAATGTGTAGAGTAGTTTTGGGAGTATAGCCAAATTGCATAAAAATGATAAGTTTGAATCATTTATACTTAAATGGACATATGTTGAGAATATCCTCATCAGTGAAATAAATAGGGCACAGATAGGTACATATCGCATCTTTTCTCTGGTATGGAAAAATAAAGATGTAAATGAGTCCTAGCATTGTATGTTATATATTGTGAAATAGAAAATGCTCAATGTAAAATAGGGTGAAGGGGGAAAAATGATGAGATTGTAACAAAAAAGTAAGGAAACAATTTTATGTATATGGGGGGGTGGTAGGGTGGGTAGGGCTGTGGGAAAAAATGAGAATTAAGTTGTGTCTTATACTGGTACAAATCCCCATTATGGAGTGCAATCGTGATGCATATATGTAATGTACCAATAAAGTTTAAAAAATTTAAAAAAAAAAAGAATCAGGTAGGAATCAAAGCATCCTTTGTGATGCTCAGAATTCTGACTACCTACACCATAAGTCACAACTGGATTTTCTTGCAACATTCTCTTGAATTGAACTGAAAATTTTGCCCACCAGCAGAACCAAAGCCAGATATGTCTCAAAATTTCCTCAAACAGATGAATTACTCTTCAGTCAAGAAGAAGAAAAAGGAAGACAGACAAGAATGGTTATTTTTATGAGAAATGTATATTTCTAGTATGCCCTCAATTTTCTCTAGCAAAATATTATATTCTTCAAGTCCTTTCTCCTATTTTAATATCTAGGTTTTTCAGTACTTGGAAATATTGTGGTCCAACACTCTATTAGAGATAATTGTTTTAATAACCTGTTAAGATTCATAAAGTTGCCTTATTTATTGCTGTTTTGGTACATTCTTTGTCTCTAAAGTCCCCTTATGAAATATACACCAAAATGTTTGAGATGTTCCTTTCTTTGTTGAACATTGAAGCAAATAGTTCTTTCTGAAACTTGCCAATTTTATCATCAATATATTTTTGATTCATAATAACACTTGTAATTCTGTATATTAAAAAAAAGCATAATGAAACTTCAGTCTCAAGTCATAATTTGATGGGCACAAGAACTGGAACTGTTTTTTAATGTCACATGGAGGGCATGTCTCAGTATGCCTAAATTTAAAACTACAGTTCTCTTGGGCTCTGGCTTCTGTAGAACGGTGAAAATTAGAAAAAAGGCTAATAGTAGGTGAATAAATTGCATCTACTATAGGAGATATGTGAAACTGCTTACAAATACACACTTCCACATATTAAGTTGGCCAGGTTTATTCTTTGCTTCTAGATGATACAGACTATTTTAGGATGTTGAAACTAACCAGTTCAAAGAACTAAATTGTTATTCACTTTAAACAAAACACCAGGACCTAGATATTCTCTGAAACTAAAATCCATATTTGATTAGTGAATTTTCTTACATCCTAAAAAACCTGATATTGTCAATTAGCAGTATTAATAGTCTTTTACAAATTAACTCCAAACTTGCTACCTGTAATATCATCATGGTTTATAATTTTTAACAAGTAATAATAACTAAAATAATGAGGAACAGCATTCCTTATAAAATATTGTCTGTGTATAGGAACACACTTAACTCTTAATTATATGTTTCAATTCTAAATGCCAGATCTTTTCTGTTTTCCATTCCAGATTCGTTTTATAGCTAAGGATAATTTTAAGCAGTATTTCTTGATTAAATGAGCTTTACAATGGTCATAAGGACCACTCAAGCTCCCTATTTGCCCTCCATATAAAGCAATAGAATATTACTGAACATAGCAATTTACTAGAATTCAAGAAAATAGATTCATTTCTTTATAACAATAAGACTATGACTGATTTTAGTTTTAATATAGAGAGAAACATTCTACTAGTATTATAGCCCAGATGGTTTGGATCCCTTCCATAGGAAAACAGTGCAGCATAGAAATACAAAGTATTTATGAATACAAAGTAACTCTTTCCATTACTAAATTATCTGAACAATGGTTCTGTATAAAGTGTAACATGCTATATTTACTAAAGATAGTATATTATACAGATAATGGAAGAAAATAAAAGATTTCATTACTTAGCCAATATCTATACTATGATACAGTAGTCAAATTTAATTTTTTCCCAAATTCATTATTTTATGATAACAAAAATAATAGAATATATGTGTTTCTTTATTATTCTGTCTCTCTGGACAGGATTCTTGGATTTGCATTCTTATTTCTGTATTTCACACACGTTGAATCTGCAGATATTTTGTTCTTATTTTGTTACAGTTCCCCTTACAACATGTTTTACTTTTTCGAAGATAAGAATGAATCATTTTTTAAAATGAGACATACATTTTAGGCTGTGGACAGAGGCAAAGAAGTATAATGTAAATATTTAATCTGTATTTTATCCATTTCTTTTTGAATTCAGTGTCCTCCAAAGAGTGGCTGAAACCTACATGCTCCTGGTAAACCAAAGTTGGATATAGAGATCCTTATGATTCTTTTTTTTTTTTTTTTTTTGACAGGATCTTGGTCTTACTTTTATACTTCAGGCTATCCCTGAGCTCAGCCTTGATCTCAACAGCAATCCTCCTGCCTCTGCCTTCCAAGTACTGGGATTACAGGTGTGAGCCACCACACCCGGCACTGTGGTATGTGGTACTGATTGGTGGTGGGCATGAGTCTCCATGCCAGCCTTGTTGTTTGTGGTTACTGGGGGTTGAACCTGGGCCCTTGTGCTTGCAAGGCAGGCGCCGGAACCACTAAGCTAAATCCCCAGCTCCTAGTTTCTTTTAAAGGTAAGTTCTTTGTAAGCAAAATTGCCAGTATTTATTTAGCTTAATTTTAGATAAAATCAGGGCCATTTTCTTACGTACATGCATTGATTTGTTTCAAGGATTTTTCTCCACTTCACTTTCTTTTATCTTACAGTTGATGCCCTAGTTTATTTAGGTGGATTCTGAGCATATCAAGTACACATAGAGTCTTTCTCACACATGTATAATATTTGTGAGCTACCCAGATATTCATAGTTTTCATGAAAGTGTAAATGTCTGAGACGCAACTGAACAATCTTAACCTTTGTCTTGGTCATTCTCAGGTTTCCTCCCTTGTGTGTATGTGTGCATGTGTGTGTGTGTGTGTGTGTGTGTGTGTGTGTGTGTGTGTGTGTTTGTGTTTTCATTTTTGTTTGTCACTTGATAAATGGATCTCTTAATTATGCTTAATCAGCTGAAGGCTGGAAAACATGGTCCATCCAGTCCTTGACTCTCCACTCCAGTTCTCAGTCAGTGAGAACCATAAGACACTGGCCCTTTCCCTGTCTATTCAAGACAGATGTGATGATCCTTTTCGTGTTAATTTAAATGCAACTTTTTCCCGGCTCACACCCATACACACCCCAGGTCTTTTCAATAGATCTAAGAAACTAAGGAATCAGCCATGAAGTTTAGCAGTTTGTGATCTAGATTTGTCTTCCCCTCTGATGATTTTCCTTAAGATATAGTAAATTTATTTTATTTCTAATTTCATTTTTAATTATACTTGCTGCATCTCTTTGTTAATTTTGTTTTTTAGTTGCTTTGTATTGTTTGTTTTGTTTTTATGGTAGTGTCTCCTGTTATAGTTCAGGCTGGCTTTGAACTCATGGCAATCCTCCTACCTGAGCCTCACTAATAATGGGATTTGAGGCATGGGCCACCACACCTGGTTCTTTGTTAATTTTGTATGTTTTTCTATGTGTGTTTTTGAAGACTGTTATGTTTCTCTTTTAATTCTAGATATATCCAAAGCTAGCCACTTATCCGGCATCTAGACTTTCTACCTACCATTTTCTAAATCATACTGCTCACTATCTTTTTAAAGAAAAATAAGCCAGGTGTTACCATCCTTCCTTATTCAACACAAGATGTCATTAAAACACATCAGTCAGTGTATTTGTAGGTGTTTTCCCATATGTTACTTACCATCGTGTTCGTGTTAGTTTGTGACATACAGATGGAGTAAAAACAGCAATCATGTTCCAAAGTTATAAACATATCCCAGTCTTGTCCCTTCTACTGACTACCAAGAACCTCTCTATGCATAATTAAAATCTCTTATTGCTATTTGGACACTGGACTCATTATAAGCCTTTTATATATGCTCAAGTTAATTCACAGTTGGCTTGCTCTTTTGTGTCTAGGGGTTTGCAACATATAGTAATGCAAAACCTACTTCACTGAAACATGTCAACTTTAAATTGTAACAGCTCTGCATTGTCACAAGAATCTTAGTGATCATCTCTTATTTATTTACTTTAGCTATTATGTTCATTTTATATTGTATTAACTCACATTTTACAGACTAAATGTGTTTGCATTTGCCACATTTGTATATGTATGTGACAGACTGCGATCAACCACCCATTTCCCTCATTGTCCTTTCTTCCCCTCTCCTTCTCATTTCTTTCCCAATATCCAGTAGTCTCCTTTCTATATTTTTCTTGTTTCTTTCTTCTCCTCGGATTTCACATGCGAGAGAAATCCTAATTTGTGCTTCTGAATCTGACTTATTTCATATAACACGATGATAATCACCATTTCCATCCACTTCTCTCAAATGACAAGATTTCATTACTCACTGTGGATGAATAATACTTCATTGTGTGTATATGTCATTTTCATTAAGTATTTATCAGTTGTCTGTACACATAGGCCACTCTAATCTAGTAGCTGCTGTGAATTGTGCTCTAATATACATTGATACACAGGTATCACCCCTGCCACCACCATTCTATTCCTTTTATATTCTGTTAAAAGAATCTTTGGTCACTATGACTCTTTGTTAAGATTTAGAAAAAAAATCTTTCCCAAAAGAGAAATGTGCAGAAAGGTAGAGCTTTTGGAAGGAGATTAAATAATGGGGCATTAAACTTACCAATGTATTATTTATTGATGAATGTGTAGCTGAATATGTTGTGACAAGATGGACCTTATAATGTGCATAATTTCTTGGGCTCTTTCTCTAGTCTCTGCTTCCTAGATGTAATGCTTGAGAGGCTCTCCTCTGGCATGCTCTTATACCAAGCCATTTTTTGCCTTAGAACCAATAAACCATGCACTGAAACTTTGAAACTATGAGCCAAAATAAACTTCCCCTTTTGGGTAAGGGTGTGAAGTATTTAGTTGTAGCCATGGAAAGCTGACTAATATATACAGTTGGTATAAAAAATGGAGTGGTTACTCTGCAGACAACTGCACGTTTGTTCAAGATGCCTGGTTTGCAGGAAGAGTTTGGAAATTTTGGAGAATTAGGCTAGAAAATCCCTTAATTCTCACAAGATAATACTATAGGAATATGGAGAGTGAAGTTTGGGTTCATGATAATTCAGATTGGAAGAAGGCTACTATTTCAAACCAGAGTAGATGACATATGTTACATTGCAGCACAGACTGTGTATGTATTTTGATGATACCTTGAAACTATGAATTTGAGTTGAAAAGTAACAGATTAGTTAATACAGTAATTAACTAAGTGGAGGAAATTTCAAGGTAGTTCAGTGTTCATGCTGTGACATGAGTACTGTTGGATGCTTCTGGCCAGATTTAAAGAGTGAGTCGGGAGCACAACGCAGAACAGAAAGATTTGAAAACATTCCATTTGGGCACAAAAGAACTGCATGTAAAATTGGGATCAAAACGAGGTTGCTGAAGAGATTAGCACCACTAAAAAGAAATGAAGTACTTTGCACTCAGATAAAAAGAAAGTTACCTTGAGGACAGCTAAGGAATCAGCCACATCCCACTGCTCACAGCCTCGAAGATGTGAAAGTGCAAGGCTGTTTGAAATACTTTGCTTTGAAGAGTGCCTAGGATTCCCTGCTTGCTCAGCCTCACCTAAGGCCTGGTTCCTTGAGTTCAGTCATCCAGGTGCTCAGCAGCTCCTGCAGGTATCATCTGAGGCAGCAGAGGTCGGCAGCCTTTATGTGAGGCTGATTTTGCAGGCACAGAGAATGCCAGCATTGTGGGTTCTTGGAGTCTTCCCAGGCTTCAAAGGAAGGCCTAGGAGATCAGGCAATATGTTAGAGTCCCTGCCAGGATCTAATGAAAGGCCAGGGCATAAAGTTGTATGAATGAAGCCAAAGTTATGGTGGATATCTCAGGAATTCAGAGATAGCAAGTATATAGACTATCTACCAAGGAACATTGGGAGCAGCAAATGGGCTCAGCTCAAAGGGAAGCCATGTGGGCCACAGCCATCAAAGTTATACAAAGAAGGCTGTGTAAGGCCCTTCGAGATCACACCAAGTCACCAGATGTCCTAGATATGATCATGCAGCTAGGTAAGTTAGTGTATGCACAGCTGGGTTTCAGGCTTTCTTTAGTATAATTCTTTTATATTCTCCTCCTTTGTCTTCCTGCAATGGTAAGATTTACACTGTACCATTGTACCTTGGAATTACTTATCTTCATTTTGATTTTATAAGGACTCACAGCCGAGTTTGAGTCTCAACAGAAATGTAGGAGTTGGGGAGATACTGAAAATGGTGAGCCCTCAGCAACCTTAAGAAATGAGATAAATTAGTATTATTGCATAATGAAATAGGTATGAGACTTCACGGGCCAGCAGCACATTATGGTTTGATTCAAATATGCCCTCTCCCAAAGGTGAGGCTTTTGGAAAGGAAGTAGATCATAGCACAGTAAACTCATCAGTGCATCAGTACTCATTCATAGCTGAATGTACTTTGAGAAGAGGAGAGTTTGAGGGGAGAAAACAGATACCCAAAAGCATGCCTTTGAAGATCATATTTTTCCTTGAGCTCTTGCTTTGGTAGCTCCTTCAGAGATGCAATTAGCTCAGCAGTTTTCCTCCTCCATGTCCTTCTGCCACAGTGTTTCTGCCTTAGAGTCAGCCAACTATGAATGGCAACCTCTGAAATTGTGAGCCAAAATTAACCTCTGCTCTTTTAAATTGCAAGCATAAATAATCTGTTTTATCAGTGGGACCTATCTGATATACACCTCTGCGAATAATGATGCCTCTGCTCTTTAGACCTATCAAGGTATTTCCCACAGTGAAAGGTTCACTTCAGTTCTCACAGCTTCCTTGAGCACTGTTTTCTAACATGCAGAAATGTGGGGGTCCGGGGAAGAGGACACAGCCAGAACCCTCATGGTGAACTCCAATTCCCCGATAGTCCCACTGTTAAAGGATTAACAACCAACAAACAACAAATTCAGAATCTTGAGAAAAAGACTGAGCCCTGGCTTGACTCTTGCTACTCTGAGCAGCACCAGCCAAAGGTCAAATATCGCAGCAGCAGAAGAAAGAGCAGAAGAGCCCACAACCTGAGCTCGCTGCACCTTTATTTGGTACCAAGCCTTCACATCCATAATCCTAGCATGCATAAAGCAGGGCAGTCCCACAAAAAGCCCTGTAGTTGAACAATACATAGGGCAGGGCAGATATCTTTAAATCCCAGTACATTTTAAGGCCCAAAATCCTAGTGCAGTAATCTTTGTAGTTTAAAATTCCACAGGGTGATGCAGATGTCCACAATAATCCCAGGAGTGGATCCTGCAGGACAAGGCAGACATTCAAAAGTCTAAGTAAGTAAGTTGTAAATCCAAGCAAGTTGTCCTCAGTTTCCAACACAGAAAAGCTGAAATTAAACCCATTTATATTATTATCATCTAGAGTCTGCAACAAATTAATATTTTGAATATTTTTATGGCATAAGTATTCATATAGCCATCCTTTTATCCATTTACTAATCTGCTTCATTTTTTACACATTGCAAACTAATTTTCAAAATAGCCATTTGCTTTATCCCAGCTAAATGTCAGGACATATGTCATTAACTGTCCCTATTTGTCTACAGACTTTTTGTTAGGTCTGAATTACAAGACTCTACTATAGAAACTGTAACTGTCATTTAATGAGTCTTGTCAAATGCATGTACCTATGTCATCTGAAGTCTTATTATGGTGTAGGACATTATCATCACTTGAGAGTGTTCTCATATGCCCTCCGCCAGACAATCTTCAGTTCTCCATAGGTGAGCATCATTTTTTCAATTTCTACCATAAATTCATTTTGTCGGTTTGAGGACTTCACACAGCTGAGATCAGATACCATCTCATTTAAACCTCATTTTCTTCAGTGGCATGTATTTGAGATAAACTCCTGTTTTGCGTGAGTATATATTTTGTTGTCTGACTCTTTCGGGTTGCTCAGACAATTCTCTGTCAATGGATACCCTCAGTTATTTTTAGGTTTTGGCTAATATAAAATCAAGCTATTTCCTCTAAAAATGTTTTTATTGACATGTGATTTTATTTGTCTCACTTAAATAGACAAAATTGGATTTGTGGAGTAACTGTGGTGGTAGCTTTATTTGGAGGAGTTTGTGTTTTGTAATACTCTCATTATTTTCATGTTCCCTCTTTTTGAGTGTTATATTTTAAATCATGGTAAAACACATCATTTTCAACAATTTAAAATAAAAATATAGCTCAGTGGTATTAAGTAACATTTACAATATTTCACAAAAACCACCACTATCTAGTTCTAGAATTCTTTTCTTCATCCTTAACAGAAACTATGTACACATAAAAGAAAATTCTACATCTCTCTCAAACCCAGTCCAAGTAATCTGGATACTATTTTACCTCTCTGAATTTGCCTACAGTATGTACAGCATAGAAGAACCATGATATAATGTTTGACTATTATGCCCATTTTAATTTATTTTACACAAAGTTTTTTTATGGCACAGGATTGGGAAGATGTGGTATCTTTCTTAATATCATAAAGATCAAGGGTGGCACTCATAACAAAAGGCACGCTAGCAAAAGAAATACACAATAAATTGATTTGATCGCCATTTTATATGACTCTGAAACATTCACAAATGAAGATCCAGCAACCCAAGAAGAATTGTATATTGATACTTGGGTTAACTGAAGAATTTACAGTCATGTACACTGGTCAAGCAGTATGCAGTGGTACTGGGTTTGTACAAAAGAATACTACTTCATGATAACTGACTGTCAGTGGGGGGAATCCAGCACCTGTCTTTACATTCTTCTTGGCTTTTTTATGTATCATTCCCTCCTCCTATGGTGCAGGATCTTCCCTTGGATGAAAGTAGGTTGGAATAGATCTTTATTAACAGCTCTTATTAACAGAAAACCTGGAGAAACAAAAGTAATATTTCATAGCTTTATGGTTTACTTTGGGATAGAGGGGTTCTGGTTTCTAGAATGTATCTTGGGAAGGCACTGGAACCTGGAAGGCAGAAGAGGATTAGAGACTGCTTCTGCGTATGCTTGTGAGGCCTGCTTGACAAGTGCAAGGTCCTGAATTCATTCTCTGGTACCACATATCACAATACCAGGTGTAGTATATGCTACAGGTTAAGTATATGCTTTACTTAAGGTTAAATATATGCTTTTCAGAACTCTTGTGTTTTGATAGGCTTCACTACACAATTTAAAATTTACTAGTTTTCTCTACATTGTATACATTTGACTCCTTTCCCAACGTGGACTTCAAGCTACTAAAAAACAAGATACTTCTTTATTTGTTTCTATTTTCTTTGTAGTATCTAGCATTGTATTAGCCTCAGAGAAAAAGACTGGTATTTTTAAATCATATTTTGAAAAATATTAAACTAAAACATAGTTGTATTTATCCTAGTATATGTTACTGATATGTTTACAGAATTTTTTTATTGTATGTTGGAGGGTCAAAGTTTCATATTTTTCATTATTTGTAATCCTTTTCTAACATTAGATTAGAAAACACAGGAGGAAAACAAGTAAATAATTTAAGAAACTTAACTAGGACTCATGTAAGTCTGGTAAAATTCTTAGTTTAGGCATAAATTTTACTATGTGTGTGGCTTAAATTCCTCTATGAACATAGATTCAGAGAGAGAAATAAAAGAGGAAAAGAAAGAGTACAAAATAAATCATAAAATTTGTATTTGTTGAAAAGAACTCATTTATTCTGTGTGTGTGATTTAGCCCTTGTAATTTGAGTGACAAAATTATTACATACAAATTAGTGTATACATCAATGTATATTACATTTTCTTTTTAGGAATAATTCATTATTATATATTAACATTTTAAGCAAATATCCCTGTGTTCATTACTGCTATAAACTGTTCATCTAAATTTATATGTTGAAGCCTTAGTAATACTCTATTTGATTGTACTAAGAACTGGAGCTTTAAGAAAAGATAATTAAATGTACATGAGGTCATAAAGGTGGAAAATTCTTGATGAATTTAGAGCTATTTTAAGGAACACTAGAGAGATGTTGTCATTTTTTTTTAGACAGGGTTTTGCTTTGTAGTTCAGGCTGTCCCTGAGCTCACTATGTACCCAGGCAAGCCTTGAACTCACAGCAATTCTCCTGCCTCTGCATCCCAAGGGCTGGGAGTGTAGGTGTGAGCCACTATGCCTGGTATTGTGATATGTGGTACCAGAGAATGAATTCAGGACTTTGCACTTGCCAAGCAGACACCCAAACCACTGAGCTGAATCCCTGGCCCAAGAGTTTGTGTCTTAATTACCTTCTTCACAGCTGGATCACAAAACCCAACACACATGAGTTAAAGGAAGAAAGGTTTATTTCATATCAGTTTGTAAAAGTTTTAGCTCATAGTCTTCTGGCTCCAAAGCAGGGAAACATGACAGAGGGAAACAGCAAAGAAGAAATGGTCCAGGGCAGGGCAAGGAGGAAGCAGAGAGGGATCAAAGTAAAGAGCGAAGGAATAGACCTACCCAGGCCACACCTCCACTGATCCAACTTCCACGATCCAGTCACCTCTCAAAAGCCATCTGTGAGTTCCAATGTTTCTGGAGGAACATCTACATATAAACCTTCATAGCTTGCTTCCTCTTTCTTTCTCTGTCCTCATCCCTTCACACCACACCCCATAAGAGAACGTAGCAAGAAGTTTATTGTTTGCAAGTCAGTAAACAACCAAATTAGCACTTTGATCTTCAAGTTCTATCCTCCAGACCTGTGATGAAATGAATATTTGTTGTCCAAGTGACCCTACCTATTATGCTGTGTTACCTCAGTGAGATCTGCCTCCTTCTGTTTTCACCAAATTTTTTCCTTTCTCACAAAAGCATTCTTCTCAAAGAAAACTGAAGGGCTTTTATTAAAAAGTCCTATGTGCAGGGGCCATGCTAATCTTCTCTGTATCGTTCCAATTTTAGTATATGTGCTGCCGAAGCGAGCACTATAAATGAGTTCTAGAATGTATGTTATATATTGTGAAATAGAAAACACTCAAAGTGTAATGGAGTGAAGGGGGGAAAATAATGAGATTATAACAAAAAGGATGGAAACAAAGTTTATGTATATGGGGGTGAGGTGGGAGGGCGGGCAGGGTTATGGGGAAAAATGAGAATTAAGTTGTGTCATATACTGGTACAAATTCTCATTGTTGAATGCAATCATGATGTATATATGTAATGTACCAATAAAGATTTCAATTTAAAAAAAGTCCTATGTGGCACATATTATATTTTCACTAATTATGTTTTAGATTGAGTTAATGCAACTCATATCTGTAATATTAACCTGGAGCAAAACTGGTTTAACATGTTTGTCATACCAATCAGTTTATCTGTGTTCTGATTGAAATGATTCATAGTATCTTCTTCAATTTATGTTAATAACCGGTTACCATTATATACCAACTCTGTCCTAAGGAAAGCACCAGCTTTAGTTTAAATACAAACAAATTATTAAGGCACAATAAAGTAGGCTTAAAAGCAAATGCATTAACAAGTATTAGTGAATGAGGTCATCCACTAATATCCAAAAGAAACAAAACAGTAGAAGGGAACCAGTAGAAGGGAACCAGTAGAAGGGATAGATTTGTGAGTAGGTATGAGATGCAGGATTTAAGTGAAAAAGTGGCTAATGTGTATATATTGGGAGAATTCCCAACCCAAATATCAAATGCTAGTTCCATTGGATAAAGAGGCTATAATAGTACTAAGTCAACATCCCTTCATGTCAATAACTGCCATGGTACTTTTGAAATATTACATACTTTTGGGACAGTTTAACTCATCCATCATCTTCACAAAGTTTGACTTTATTGTGTTATCTCCCCATGCCCTGGAAACTTTCCTAAGGTTTAGGCAAGGTAAAGTTAATGGGACTATTGTAGAAGGGGAGGAACTTCTAGAGAGTACAGGGTAAGAAAGATGTTGAATACAGAATGATGTGAAAAGAGACTGTGAGAGTGCTCTTGAAACTTTATGGCTTGCCTATGTAAAGTAAATACAGGTGAGATCACAGAACTTAATAATCCAAGCCTTCATTTTCTGAAGTATCTCCTACTCATTTCCCATAGTCCTCTAGAAATTAATCAGCTCATCATATGATGCAGATATTGCCATAAGCCACTTCCAGTTGAGCACTGTATTTTCCAATTTATTCTTACAATTTGAAAATAATCTGTAATTACTATTCTGAATTTTTGTGTTGTTCAGGATGACAGCTAAGCAAACATGTTTGTTGTTAATTTACCACATTCAGAATGCAATTCTAAACCCATTTTATCAGAAATTTCCACTTTTAAATGCATTGCTTATTTCTAAAATATATCAACCTGAGAAACACAAAAGAATATAAGGTAACAAAGACATATTAATGCCATAAAATGTGATGATTCACACACTTAAGCTGGTTTTCAGTGACTTAGTTTTGGTATCTTGAAGCCATAAAGAAGTGGCTGCCACTTTTCTAGCTAACAATCCCCTCATGATGAATAAACACTATTATCAGCTGGCACAAGCATTTTGCATAGTGACTGCACAAAGAAACTATTCAGTAAATATCACCTTTCTTAGACCCACTCACTCTTCCTTCCAACATCTTTCTTACTATTATTTTCAACAGAGAAGCTATATTTTAAAAAGCACTCTATGGGTTGAGAATATCCTCAAGATGTGTAAAACTGTGCTGAGAAGCTAAGAATTGAATGGTCAGGGAAAAAAGCAATTAGTCTTTCAAATTAAATGCCAGTTTAATCTCAGAAAGAAATAAAAGAAATGGAAAAACAATTCTTTTCCTCTTCATATATATCTTGACTTTTCTTCATGGTATGTTTGGGGCCAAGACCTTCATTTATCGGCGCATCCATAGTAGCAAGCACTGTGGCCAATAATATGGTCAGGAAATTTTCGCCTTTTTCATTTTATCCCACCGCTTAGGCCCCAGCAAAGTTCCTGTGGAATACTAGACACTCAATTAAAATTAGTATTATGAGTGAATATATTTTTCATTAAAGTGTTTGAAGTTGAAACAAACAAGTAACAAATGATAACACAGAATATAACTAACCCAAATTGTAAGGGTATGGATAATGTACCCCACTTACTTGTCCAATTTCTGTCACTGCTGCCTGAGATTCCCCATGAAAATGTATGTATAGTAATGGGATTAAGCAAATAACAGGGTGTGTCCCTTCTAGACATATTTGTGACATTTCTCGTTTCATTTCACATCCATTTTCCTAACCTTGCACTGACTCAAAATTACAAAACCATAGGTTGAATTTTTTTTTTGACCTGAACTTATTACAACTTCATCCTTACTGTTTCCCCAGTCAAAAACAGGTAATACTGTACTTACAATTGCTCTGTTTATGATGTGAGAGGGAGACCTTTTATCTTCAGACAGAAGTCACATTATGTCTCCAGGCTGGACTTGAACTTGTGATTCTCTTACCTCAGCTTCCTGAGTACAGGTGTATGTCACCAAATGCAATTTCAGTTTGAAAATGATACAGAAGTAGTACACACTAAGTTGAAACCATACTTCAAATTTCATCTTTTCCCGGCCAGCAATATGTGATACAATACTTTCACTTGGTGATGGATAAGGCAGTGAGGCACAGTTCCCAGTTAGCCACTCAATCAGGAAGATGAACAACTCCCACTTCACAGCACTCTGTGTTGCCTGAATATTTTGGATAATTACTTTACATTCTCACATCTTATCATGTCCGTAAAAATGCCCATCTGTGTCTCCTAGTGTATAAAATTCATAGGCAGCATGTAACATTTTTAACTTATGAGAGGTTCATTAGGGCATAACTCCACTGAAAATTGTGTCTGTACTTTCAACTCGACTTTTTTCTTCTTAAGGGATGAGGAAAGTGGATATGTACTTACAAGTAAGAGTAACGTATGATGGTTAGATTTAAAATGTTCTGAAGTGTGATGTTTGTGACAATCAGTACAGTATATATTTTGGTTCACTGAACTCTAGAAAGGTGATTATGTATTTGTGGTGCAGTTTCAGTGATATAAGCCCGCACCAATACAGTTGCCAACAGTATGGATCTCCCTCCCCAGTGAGGCCCTCCCATTTACATGGTGGGCAACATGTACACATCACTACAGTTTCTACACACCGTCTTTATAGTGGGAGGGAGGACACCGAGATTGGAATATCAATCTCTTTATTCATCCTCATTTATTTTTCAAAATGGGAAGAAGTCAAAGAGAATAAACTGAGCCGAGAAAATAAAAAAGTGAACAGATGGAAACATAGCTTTCCTCACCTCATATGCACATCCTAAAGTGTGTCTCACTGTAGGACCTCCATGACAACACAAGTATTGTCCATTCTATTCTGATCTAACTCAACACTTAGGGCGGTTCTGAACACAAAACAAGTGTTCAGCAAATACTGGTTGAACAAATGATTTCTTTGTAAAGGGGTGATTGGTACTGAAACAGAATGTGTGCAATGACAGAGTACAATTACAGGATAATAAGTTTTCACATAGGATGGACAATAATTGAACTAGTTTATAAGAAGCAGAATAATTGTGAAAGAGATAAGGTCAGTTATCTGAAAGTAGTGAGGCATATATGGGAAAGCTATATAATTTATTTTCTAAACCTGGACATTTTAAGAATTTCAGAAGTACTTAATAATTATTCTAGCATAGCATGTATAAATTTACATTGTTTTGGTAAACTGGACCCTATTTGTATGGACAGTAAGTAACCTCTGTAAGGGGTTATTCTGACAAAATTAGTTTTAGAAAGATTAGTTTACAGGACAGATATCAACTTTCATTCAGAAAGAGAAGACAAGCATAGAAAAGATTAGAATTCAAGTGTAGAATTTTGAATACAATCTAGGAATGAAGTGAAATATGAAATCTCTGAGAGCAGAGGGAGAAGCAGATCTGTAGAAGCATGAAGAATCAAGCAGAAGGAATCAACCAAGGAATATAAATATCCTGGCATAATACTTCTTTCAGTGCTTTTTCAAAATCATATAAAACTCAAGCTATGAAAAAATTTTCACTCAACGGGTTTTCTCTACATCTTCTAGCATTTTTACATTGGAAGTTACTTGACCTGATGCCCTTTTGTTACCTTAACTGAAAATTAGCTATTCAAATGAACCTTCTCATCTTTTCAGATCATACTGGAAATCCTAATTAGGTTCCTTTGATCTAATACTTTCTCATTACTTTTAATCTAGAAATATCTGAAGTGATATTCTCAGACATTATAAAGGATTTTAAATAAAAAATAAGATATAACTATAAAAATCAAGATTTAAGGTAGTCCTCCTTGAGTACACAGTGAACCTATGCTGAGTTTTTTTTTTTCAAGAGATACTTCTGCCAATTGGATCTTTTCCACATCAGAAATAGTTTTGTGGGAAATCACAAAAAACTGATTAAAGTTCAGAGATTTTGAGCTTCTCCTTATGACTTCTGCCTTTCAGAAAGGTGAATTTACCAGGCAAAGTCTTTGAATAGTAGAAGCCCTAATACTATCAGGTAATTTATTGTCCCTTTACTCAATTGTGAGAACCCTTCCCTCTTAAACTGCTACAAACCTTGGAATTTCTGGTTATCTCTCACCTGTTCCAAACACTGCATTGTCCTAAGGGGCCTAACACTTCTGATTTTCTACCCTATTTTGTCAGCCAGAGTGCTGGTTTCTAATGCAATCTAATTGTCAGGTGAACACTCTGCTCTCGTCCATCTCTGCACAAAGACATATTTTCAAAAACTTTGGCAAAGAATTATTTTCTAATCATTCAGTCTCACTTTTTTTCTTGTCCCCTCAATTTATAGAAGAAGTTAATACACTATTGTCTTTAGTGAATCATTGTCTACAGCAATTGCAGCTCACCATCAGCACAGGGACAAAACCAATGAAAAGAGTAGTGAAAATCCTTGACAGCATCTATTCATCATGAGGCTGATATTTCCCACTGTAGAAAGTGAAGTACTTCTGAGTTGTTGAGATTATTGTTAAATATATTTACAGTTCTTTTACAATAAAAAGCTTTATTACTCTTATTATGTGCCTAAGAGCATGCTTTAAATTTTGAGTTTTGAAGCAGTATTTCTTGTCCTTAAAGCAATGAAGCTTTTCAGGAGAGAGGACAAAGAAAGTGCATTCAGAAATGGTAGTTTATGGCTCTGGAATTTTGTTGCAATTTTGGTTCATATATTTTTATTAAGTACAGCTTTTATATGTAAATTAAATGATTATATGAGCAATCTTTTTTATAAAGTAAGCAATGATTTTATATCCTGAAACACAGAAGCACATAAACCCATAAGGCAGCTTGCTCTACATGTGTTTGATGGCTGTGAAATGACCTGCTAGATTTTCAATTACAGACCAGCAGATTGCCATGTCCTGGCCACTAGGCCCAACCTGTGGGATAGCCAACTTCTCATCAGGGATTCCTGAGGTACATAGTCCATCCATAGCCTATAGTACATAAAGTCCATTTAATAGCTCATATATAGGAATATTTCTCCATTGTGAAAGCAGTACGATAAAAGGATGTTTTATTTGAAACGTTATTGAAAAGAAAGAAACAATTATTTTCTGGCAAAACTCTAATGAATGAATTTATCATTTGACCATATGGGATAGTGTAGTCACACATATCCAAATAGTCAAATCCATACAAATTAGTCAAGATAGACTAATTTGTGAATTCTTTGGAGAAAGAACTCAAACTGAATTATATAAAAATGTTAAAATAAAAACAGTTTAGTTACTTCAGAGGAGAAACAGGTAAACTTGGTCTCAAGCTTTAACAGAATTATGTAATAGTTTAAGCAATTAGATAATTATTCATGATTAGCATGTTCAGTATATACAAAAATAACCAAAAGTGAGACTCTAATCTTCTCATTTAGTCTTATTACATATTTGTTTAGCAGACTCTGGGTACATATAATGTGTGTGTTTATGTCTGTCTCTCTGGGTGTCCACTTCCATAGTACAGACATACATTTAGGTTGGGCAGGTGGATATGATTCCAGATTCCAAATTAATGGAATTGGGTTGTGAAGTGTTACTTTCTCTGTGCATGACACAGGCAGTAAAGAACAGTGTGTACTACCAGTCTCTCCGGTTTTAAGTCACTGTATTTATTTTCCTCACTTCTAGGACCATAAATTTTATATCTGATGTGAGAGGCAACCTATTTCGGTTTGCAGTATTTTTCTTGCGATAAAATATTATAATCAGGATTTATCTGAGAATTCAGAGAAATATAAAGTAAATATGCCTGGTTATATTTTCACTCTTTGGATGCCACCTTCTGCAACTATTTTTATATAATACCAGTAAGTCAGAAGAGGTGGTACAAATTACTTTTAACATTTTTCCTACTTACCTTAAAAGCTGTAAGCAAAGTGATGCAAAAAGAACAACAAATAAGGAAGAACTCATAGGTGAGGCATATTTGCAAGGCAAAGAGAGATTTAAAGTAAGTAGTAAAGATTAAAACAAAATTTAATGGATTGAAAGTATTGTGGGAAGATGGTACAGACAGATATCTGCCTCCCCATTTAGGTAAGAATTTATACAAGCAGGATTTGTGTGATCTGCTTCTTTAAATCTCTGGAGTTTATTGAAATTTTAAGTTCCAAAGAATTAAGGTAAATTTCAGCTCTTAACGTAGTAACACATACCTACTCCAAAAGCCCCAAACGGATCCATGGAAAGCAATGCACACATGTTCCTAGACAAGCACACCACACCCTCAGTACCGTAAGTCTCCCCCTCAAGGTCAAGTGACATCCAAAGAATTTAGAAGGCTGAGCTCTTCATGCTCCCCTCATTTTTATCTTTACTTTTTCTGAGTGTAAAACATTCTACACCACAAAATTCACAAGCAATTATGCCAAGGATACACAAAGACTGCACCTACTTAGGGGAAGACACCCCCCAGAAGACCTTCAGTTTAAACTGCAGAGTGATCAGCCTTGTGGGGATAACCTACAAGCAACAACAATATAAAAGATATGACAAACTCTAGAAAGGAGAATCTGGTTTTAAGAGTTCCCACATCATTAGGTTCAAATGTGTAGTTGTTAACGGCAACAACAACAACAACAAATGCAGGAACAAGAAAATATGGCCTCCCCAAATTAAAAAAAAAAATCCTAAAAGGAAATTTCCCAGAAGAGTACATGAGGACTAACTAAAAGTGTTAAATCAAATATTATAAGTGTATTTAAAGAATTTAAAGAATCTATGGAGACCATCGAGTCTATGAGGTCTAAACAAAATATCAGAACATGGATAAATCAACACAAATAAATATAAAAGTTAAAATAGAAGCTTTATATTTGAAAAGTCCAAAAGTTGAAATGAAAAATCCACTAGAGATATTTAAAAGCCGGTCTAAAAGAATAAAATCACTGAAAACTATACTAAGACAACTGAAAACATTAAGTTTCAGAAAAGAAAGAACAATACACAGGATATAATGTGAATGCGTTCAGATCCACTCGCATTTGAAATCCACACATGCTAAGCTGGCTTCTGACCACAGAAGGTGGTCCCATCTGACTGGCCATATGAGGTATGGAGATAAGTCATCTGTTTATTTCACTATCTACCACCCTGAACAAGTACAGGGAGGAGCTTTTCGAGCAGAAGGGACCTTCACAATTCTGCAGGCCATGAAGCTAGGAGAGAAATCTGTGCTTTAAAGTGGACAGAGAAATTTGAAAAGTAGGAGTTGAAGAGTGACTAAAGTCTTACGCTGAATATTATTAACAACCCACACCCAGAGAGAAAGGTTGGGCAGGATCCAACATTCACACACATGCACCCTATCACAAATGCGATTGTGGAAACAAATGGTGTTCTTATCAGTGACACATTACCTAGCACCCATATTTTCTAGATTTCAAAACAGTAAAACCTACAAAGTAAAGATTCATCCAGAAACACACATGAATATTTTTGACTAATTTCATTTATTTATTTATTCATATTTTGATGTCATTGGTTTGGGGGGGAGGGCAGTTTTCAGGGATTTTTATTTTTAACCTTTTAATTTTTAATTATTTTCTCATTTTTCTATCTCTTATATTGATCTTTGGTTTTTCTTTTTTCTCATTTGTTATTTTCTGTTATATTTAATTCTGTCAATTTCTTTTCACTCATTAATGGGATTTTACCTCACTTTTCTCCTCCCTTATCTTATTTTTTCTATTTTTCAAAGTTTACTTCTTTCATTTTCTCTTTTCCAATCTCTGTCTTACCTAGTCTATTAAGCTTCATTAATTTTTAAATATTTAGTTGACTAGATGATATTATGGGTCAGCGTTTTTCTACTATTAGCTGACATATAATTGTTGCATTTGGTAGGTATTCATTGTATGTCATTACAGTGATACCTTGGTTGTTGAACTCAGTTCATTACAAATTCATGTGTAAACCCTCAGAAGTTTGAGAACTAAACATATTTCTCATAAGAAGCATGGAAGATCAAAAATTGATTCTCAGGCACCAAAATTACACTTATAATTTTATTTTCCAACAACTTTAACAAATTTCAGTATTATTATTATTATTTATGATTATTATTATTATTAGGTACTTAGGATTGAATTGGTGATCTTGTGCTTGTGAGACAGGTGCCAAAACCACTGAGCTAAATCCCCAGTCCTCAGAGCTGTTTCTTTAATTCTATTGTGGTCCTCAGAGTTTTCCTCTTAGCTTTATTGGTGTTATCAGTAGTTTTCTTTGAAGCCAAGATATGCTATTTCAGCAAAATAAAGTGCCAAAAACATAACTAAAATGTTTTAATGCACTAACACAAGCAGAATATGTTTTCTAGGCAAGAGTGGTGCTTAGAATGCGGTGTCACTCTTGTGTCCATAGCTCACTCTCAGAACTCACAGGCTATTGCAAGACACATTTTTGGTGTGACTATCAAACAAAGTTATGAATACTAAGCAGAATTTCTTTTCCTGAAATTTTCTGTTCATGTAGTGGAAAGTCTGAGCTTGGAACAATTTACCAACTAAACTATGATTATATTCATTTTGTTTTTTGTGATTGTGTTACTGGATTGGGGGGGGAGTCTCCTTCTGGATTCTTATAGCTTCTCTCTGTCCAGATAAAAGAATTCATCAAGATGTGAACAAATAGTAGCAAAGTTTTATTAAACAGGAAAAGAAACAAGCTCTACAGAGCAATTTTAGGCTAAATAAAAGTAGAAAAAGATGTATATTCTAAAGCATGAGGGTGAGCCATTGTGCAAGAGAGAACACAGTGAAAAAACACAAGGTGGACTGTCCTTTTTATATCATCCACTCCGCATGCTGATGTCAAGTCTAGACCATCCATCGAAACCTGCTTGAATTCTCACAAGAAGTCCAAGTGCAGAACTTTAGGAACTGCTCTGCACGTGAGTTTTGTGATTTCATAATTAATAGGTCTCATCTACTTCTCCATCCAACTCTGCCATATCTTAAACTACTGTTTTATTTATACTATACTGTGTAGTATACTATACTATCTATACTATACTATACCATACCATCCTATATAACAGACTGTACTATACTATACTACACTATACTATAATATACTATGAGATATTCCATAGCTCTTTTCTATGATAAAGAGTACAGCAGTTTTAATTTATACAGGATGTCAATATACAGTTTTTCTTTGACTCTATTATTGTTTCTGGTATTTTTATAATTAGTGGCTATTGGTTTTTTATTATATACCAATATCTGGCTTGTCTTTTTGTCATCAAAAACACTGCAGTTTATTGTCACAGAACTGGTGCTGCACCAATTACATTATATTTCCTTTCCAAATACAAAGAGATAGTTGAATCTTCTGAAAGATCTGTATTTAGGCACGCACAGAGGGAATTATAGAGCAGTGGACACTGACTAAAGGGATCTCCATACTAGCAACTGTGTCGTTCAACTATAATCAAATCACAAATTTCAGCACACACAAAAATAGAAATATGAGAAGAAAAGGCCCCAAATGCCTCCAAAAACTCCCAACTGACCAAAAGCTGATCCACAAGGTATTTGTAGGGAAGAACCAAAATGCCTCATACTAAATTTTTTTTAATCTTTATTGGTACATTAAATATACACATCATGATTGCACTCCATAATGGGGATTTGTACCAGTATAAGACACAACGTAATTCTCATTTTTTCCCATAGCCCTATCCACCCTACCACCCCCCATATACATAAAATTTGTTCCCTTATTTTTTTGTTACAATCTCAACATTTTCCCCCTTCACCCTATTATACATTGAGCATTTTCTATTTCACAATATATAACACACAATGCTAGGACTCATTTACATCTTCATTTTCTCATACCAGAGAAAAGATGCGATATGTACCTATCTGTGACCTATTTATTTCACTTATGAGGATATTCTCAAGATATGTCCATTTAAGTAGAAATGATTCAAACTTATCATTTTTTATGGCAGAGTAATACTCCATTCTGTAGAAGAACCACAGCTTTTTTATCCAGTCTCCAGTTGATGGACACTTGGGTTGTTTCCAAGATGTAGCAATCACAAACTGGGCTGCTATAAACATGGGTGCACATATGTCACTGTGATATGAGTCTTTTAATT
>PVIR01017290.1:0-35206 GCA_004026965.1 Petromus typicus
TGAAATAATCAGGTTAACTGCCATACAAATAATCAAATGCCATATGAATGTGGAAGTTGAATGCTAACTTTTCACTGTTAAGTATTTAGCCTGGGTGATAATAAAATATAAGTAATATGAGCATTACATATTGTTTAAGAAAAATGTAACATGAATATAATTTATATTGTATTTATGTTAACCTCATTTATTACTTTCAGTTCAACTAAGTTTTCCCTAAAAACTTCTACATTTGTTCATAGTAAATTAATTCCATCCCATATTAAATCTGTAACAGAATTTTGTGTAAATTAAATTTCTGAACTTTATTTCAATTAAGATCTCATTTAGTTTCTATTACTTTAATGTATTAATAACCTTAAACCTTATTATGTCTATATAATACCTCTCATATTCATTTAGCTGCATCTTTTGTGTCACCATCATCAGACCAGTAAACAACTGAATAAAAATTGCCCCCTCCCATAAAAAAGGCCACTAGTGAACATCACAATCCAAGTTTGTCCAGGCTAAAGCTTTCCTTGAATCTCTTAATGTAGTGAATTGTGTAAGCTAGGTGACTGAACAACTTCATGTCTTTGAATTTTCCCTTACACATGCAAGCTATTCTACAGTCAATAATTCTGACACATTGGCATCATTTAATAAGCAAATAATAGCTTATAGTTTTGTTCTGTAAGTATTCACTATTTCTCCATTTATTTACTTATTCATTCAGTGACTTCTATTCTGTATCTACCACGTGTAGTCTTGCTCTTGATACAAGTGAGGACAGGAGTGTCACGTACTTTATCTTCCAAGTGCAGACAAAAACAAGGTGATCCTAGTAATGACACCATCATTGTCCTTAAGAACAATTCTGATATTCATTTGGTTGAATTTATAGTATTATTCATTATTTTTTCTCTACCAGCCTATTTTTTTTACTATAAAATAAACTTGCCTATTTTGTATGGTATTTTAACTCTTGATTATCTACATTCATTTCACACTTTTCAAGATCAGAAAAAATACCATGCATTGTTTCCATAGAAATAAGATTAATAATAATAAATACTTCCTTTTTCTGAGGGAGTTTATATATAGTCTTTCTTTGATTATTTTAATCATTAGATAATGTAAAGCATATTGGCCAAGACAGGAAAAGGCAAATACAGGGATAGGGTAGCAAAAATGTCATGTCACTGTGTTCCTTCTCCATTCCTTTATTTGGGATTTGAAATGTGCACATTTTCATTGAATAGAAATGTTTTCCTTATGTCTTCATGTGTATGCCTATCTGTCAAAAAATATTATTAGCCTGGACCAATTTTGTTTTTATTATTGTAATGATTATTGCCAACCACATACAGCCTTGTTGACTGTACTTTGTTGTTACTGTACTAAGCAGTGGTATATTTTCTCTGTTCAGAATGCTCTAGAGAAGTTTCAGCCAGATAGATGTCTGACCTGAATTCCTTCCTAAAACAAATTTTCCAAACATCTGCATTCCTAACAGATTACTCAAGGAAGTTTAACTGTAAATAGTTGATGTTTTAGAGTTTGCTTGTATCTAACTGATGACCATAGTATATTTATAAATTTAATAAAATTATCTCAAGCTTCTAGAAGTAAAATTTTTAAAGAAAATGGATTTTATTTAGCTCCAAAATATTTATTTGTCTTCATGATTTCTCAGGCCTCCTGCTCCAGTAATTCACTTTATTTTTATTTGAAAAAATTGTTGCTATTAGTTGCAGCCATTGAGTACATATTTAACCTACAGTTTTACTCTGTTGTTCATGTAGCTATTCATAATTGCTTATTTTTATTTTCATTGTAAATTAACTTGGCCAGACACAGCTACACTGAGCACACAGTGTCTTCTGAAATGCTATGTGCTGCCATCAGAAGATCTGAACTCAGATTAAAATGCTGCATGGGCTGGAAGGAAGTGTCACCTGGTGTCATGGGGCTCAGTGAGGACACTACTGTCACAGGAGCTGAGCCTTCAGGAGGGACCTGGGGTGACTGGGAGAAAACTCTGCTCTACAGCATAGAGAACACAGTTTTGTGAAAACAATGGTTCTAAAAGAATGAATAGACTATTTTATGACTGGAATGGTGTTGCTACAGAATGAAATGTCTATTGTTTAGAATTTTATAACAATCATAATTGCTGAGACCTTTTGAGCTGTAACAAAATTAGAAGCACTTGCTGTTACTGGTAATAACAACTCCTGACCCAGGTATGTCAAATACATTTTCCAGACCTTGAAAATTACAGTTGTCATGGTAAGCTATAACTGTCCGGGAATGAAAAAAAATATTTTTGTGGGACTCAAATCTCCTTATGTCACTACCTGAACCATTTAGGCACTAGGTGTAATTTCATAGAAGAAAAAATTTTGAAAGATAGGATGCAGGGTGTAGTTTTGTGATGATGGAAGCACATTATGTTTATTGCTCACTTCATTTCTACTGTATGCACTGCAATTATGGTTATATTACATTATAGAACAATTATTTATACAGATCACCATAACACAAATCAGTAGGAGCTTTGATTTTTCTTTCTACAACTAGACATTACCATCTGAGACTGATGGAAGATTGTGATAACTTAAGTGTGGGCTTCACATCTGTGTTTTCTGTAATCTTGTTTGGCCCTTGTCCGTGCAAGGAATCCTGCATAACACATCAGAAAAGGAAGCAGGCTTTTCTGTGTTTAGGGTACTTTCAGAATGTTCCTTGTTGACTTCAGTAGAGAAGTTATAGCAATCTGAAGTTGTCTCTAGCATAATTTTAAAGCCACTATCATTGAAAATTGGAGGCATTTATCCTTTCCTAATGTGGACAAAGGTCATTCTCCTGGCTTACATATAAAGAAGTGTAGGACACAAGGCTTCCCCCTTTAGGGGTCTACTGTAGTTGGGAAATCACACTCAAGTACTTTGGAATGTTGAGATACATGATCATGCCCCAGCTTGGAGAAAGAAAGTCCCAGTTCATCCTCTTTCAAAAACACAGCTATTATTTGAAATGTGTCAAAAATGTGACGCTCAGTCTTTACCTTGACAATTTCAGCGTGGTATTAAACAAATTCAGTGTGAACATATGTTCCATTTACTCCTGAATTTACAAATTGGATTTGTTGAGCACGTTAAATTGGTCACATAAATTAGCAAGTTTTGGAGCTCATTCTGTGTCATGAAAATATGCTGCCAATGGTGACTGTTTTCTAAAAGAAATCACTGGAATAGCTCTCATAACTTAAAAAAATCTGACTAGTAATGTACTTTAGGAAGCCATCTCACATTTTTGTGTTAGAGAAAGTGTGTGAAGTCTTCATTTATCTCAGCCCAGAGCTGCATGGACAGGTGTGAGTTAAGAGCATGTACTTCAGTATGGTTGACAAATTTAATCGCATCCTGCAAACTGTTAAATTCCAGTGACATTTGTCAGCTAGTGAGCATTTCTCCAAACATTACCCAGAGCACAGACTCTGTTGAGAAGTTGCCACTTTACCAGGAGTGGTGAAGGCAGAAAGCTATCAAGTCATGGCAGCTCTTCCATCTCTGCAGATACAGACTCAAAATGACTAATTCAGTTTTTCTGATCTGTGATCATTGAAATATATCCACAGTTGTGTCAGTTGGCAACATAAATGCACAGAAGTTACCTTCGGGTCTGTCTTTATGAAAAATGTATCACATGAAAGCAAGCATTCTGCCTTGTTCTCACTGTCAGACATGTTTACCCAGACCATGCCATATGATAACTCAATGATTCTTTCTAAAAATTGTACACCAATACTCTGCCTTTCAGTGGTTCATGATGTTATTCTGCTGCCAAAGAGGAACCTCAGCAGCCTCTGAGCTGTAGCCTCTCCTTCAAGCTAACAGCAAATGTCCATACAGCAGCTAGGAACAGTCCTTTATCAGTAGGGATGGGCTTCCTGAGCTTTAGCAGTGCCATAGCCACTAAGAATGTTGTGTTCTTTGCAGATACGTTTGATGAAGTGGTGGCCTTCGGTTGCTTCCATTTTTGTGTGTTTATCTTTTAAAAACAAAACACATTTGTCTTTCCCTGCTGTTGGATGGACTCATGTGATAAAGTAGTTGTGAAAATCTTGTGGCTTCACTGAGTAGTTGGTGATCACATTTTATACAAATGGGATGAAGAATGTGAACCTTTTGTAATTAACCCTTGAATTTAAGTAGGACCATCAGCATTTCCTTTTAAATGCAGCTTTCATTTTGTTGGTGGTATTAGAATCTTCCTCCATCTCACATCTTAAAATATTTTTTCAGTGTCATTTGTGTTTTTTTGCGTTGGGTTAGGATGAGCTTATGAAATCGCAAGAACCATAACTGAAACAAATGTACAGTGTGCAAAAGAAGCACAGATAAGTGTGATAAATTAAATAATGAATAAGCCACACGCAAATGAAAGTAAGTGTTAGATTCTAAAATGACTGCTGCCCAGTGGATATATACAACTGTAGTACCTCTAATGAATGGCTCTGCTACCAGATCCCTTTTAATTGTCATTTGTCATTCTTGAATGGGGCTTTTTATGTGGTCTTTATGCAGTCAAATCCTTCTCCTAATAATATATATTTGTACCCACACTCTAGCATTCATAAGACTATCTCAAGGCCACCTATGATCAAGAGGCAATAGATTCTTACAAGGAATGAACCCTGATCCTTTTCAGGTCCCAAGTCATAGTAGGATTTGAATTCATGTGACAGTCCACTGCCCTCACTAATCTAGCAGCAGCCTAGGCCTACATGGTGATAAGTGTTTGGGAGCAGCTGAGAATACCGGAGAAGCTCTCTGTGTCCTGGTATTCTGCTCAAACCCTGCTTTAATTCTGGTTCCTAACTAGACACAAGACTGATATATGGCCCTGGCCTCAGGGGCCTTGGTTAGAATTGTTGTCTGTTAATTACCATTATCAAAGACAATTGTTTTACTCTGAATAATAGAGTTGGCTAGCAGTTTAATAGTATTACTGAACATGAAGTCATATAATCAATAACCTAGAAATTTCTAATTGTTTTTCAATGAATTTGTCTTTCTTTTAATTTTGTATTAGTTATGTGATGGAATTTAATTTACCATTAAATAACTAAGGAAATATATAATTGAAATTAGGTATCAAATAAATTGATATAAGTGATTATTTTGACATAAAAAGCATTAAAAGTAAATGATAATGAGATAAAAATCACATTTAAATAAAATGATTAAATTAGATATGTTAGCAAAACATTAAGTTTAGCAGAATATTCTGTAATGCTGATATTTATTTTTAATTGTTGAAGCATCCACTCTCAGTAATGAAATGAAGTGCACTTTCAAATAGGGGCATGTTTATTAAAAGCTGGTTTCTTTTTTTTTTTTCATTTAGATTGACTATATTAAGAACTTTGAAAGACGACAAATAGAATGTTAAATAAACCCTTATCCACTCTAGCCATTTATTTGTAGTCCGTCCATTCTACCCAAGTGCATTGAAGCCAGGAATGGGGACTCACATCTGTAATTCCAGCACATTGGAGGTGAAAGCAATAGGGCAGCAAAACCAAGGCTGGTGAAAGCCACCTAGTGAGACACAGACTCAATCATACAACACAAACCTCAAGCAAACTGAGCATCAGCATGTGTCAGTAGCAGACATGGAACTGCCATTTGTAGATATTTCAGAGAGATTAATTAGCTATATATACATTAAAATTAGATTTATGACTTCTTCATCAGAGATCTATTGGTCTTTAAAGTTATGTGACAGGGGTTGCAGGGCGGGCTGAAGGGGAAAATATGAGAATCAATGCATGTCATATTCGGGTACAAACTCTCAATGCTGAATGCAATGATGACGTGTATTCATAATGTACCAATAAATATTTAAATTAAAAAATAATACAATTATAAAAAAAGTTCAGCCTGAGTATTCAGCTCAGTGGTTGCAGTGCCTGCCTCCCTAGCACAGTTTCCCAGATTTGATCCCTGTTACCAATCTATCTACCTATCTATCTATCTATCTATCTATACCAATATCTATCTAATATATTATATCTAACATATACCAATATATATAGAATATATCTTACCAATATCTATCTATACAGATAGATAAATACATAGATGCAGATGTATATATATATATATAGATAGATCCTTGTTATATATATGTATATATATATATATATATATATATGTGTGTGTGTGTGTATACATGTACATATTATATATATACATATATATATGATCTGTAAAATTAGTATTAGAATGTTTATACTTTGCTTATGGCAAAGTAAATTTTATATCTTGCCAAAAGAGATGAAACTGTATGGATTAAACTTATAATTAATCATTACAGGTGAGAGAATAAATCTTGTTTGTTTATTTGTTTTTTGAGACAAGGGCCTTGTGTTATAGTTCAGGCTGGCCTTGAACTCAGTATGCAGCCCAGGCCAGCCTCAAACTCATAGTGATCCTCCTGCCTCTACCTCCTGAGTGCTAGGACTACAGGCCTGAGCCACACACCCAGCACTGTGGTATGTGGTATCAGGGATAAATCTCTGGACCTTGGGCTTGCCAGGCAGATGTAGGAACACTGAGCTAAATCCTTGGCTCAAGAGTAAAAAATTTAAGCTAAATATAATGTGTATAAATTATCTCTCAGTAATTAAATTTGTAAATCTTTGAGTAATAAAATTTTACTTACTATTTTAAAATTCTTATTTGCTTGTGTATGAACTTCAAATATATATACATGTGAAATAAAAAGAAACAGAAAGTACAATGGTGTATATTTTGATAACTTCTAGGTTCAACATCTAGATTTACTGTATTTATTTGTTGTATTTTGGGATACATTATTTTTTCTTAAAATAAGGTTTCTTTATGTCTTTCACACCCAGAGAGGATGATATTAATTCAAATATTTAGTTTTTTGTTTTTTGTTTTTTTTGTTTTTTTTGTTTTTTTTTAGGTTTTTTGAGACAGGGTCTCACTTTGTGGTTCAGGCTGGCACTCAGCTCAGCCTCAGACTGACATCACAACAATCCTCCTGCCTCTGCCTCCCGAGTGCTGGGATTACAGGAGTGAGCCACTACACCCAGGACTGTGGTATGTGGTACTGGTTGCTGTTGGGCCTGAGTCTCTACGCCCAGTATGATATGTGGTAACCTGGGATCGAACCCGGGTCCTTGCGATTGCAAGACAGGCGCTGGAACCACTGAGCTAACTCCCCGGCCCAAGTATTTAGTATTAAGCAAAGCTCCTATGACATTTTAATGATTGTTATCAAAATAAAATTAATTTTATTATTACAGCATTTACATTTCATTATATCTTCAATTTTAGAATTTTTTTGCATAAATCTCAATCACTTTTGCAAAAACTTTTAAAGTTAGTTGGTTTTCTCTCAGCTATCTGGGGCTTATTAAATTCTAAGGTATGTTGTTTGAAAGGACAAAACAAGAAGAGTTTTATTCCTGTGATTAGTAATAGAACCAGCTCAGAAGGAGAGTTTGAACTAAAGCCTCTAAAAGTATCTATGTATAGCTAATTGAAGTGAAGAGATAGGAATCGAGAAAAGCAGTACAGCGACTGTGAGTTTGGTTCCTTTTAACTGTTTCAAAAACTTAGATTGACCTCAAACTAGACATATCAGCATTTACTTGACATAAGAATTATACAAATTTCATACCACGAATAAGTAACAGCAGAAAAAAAAATGCTTCTACTCTTTTGTAAAAATTATTTGATACAAGAAGACCTTTATGTCCTAGTCACAAATAAATGAAGGCGCTGGTATGTCATGTTCTGTTAAAAAGTAGAGAAGGTACAGCATGGGTCACTCAGAACAAGCTTGTCAGTATAAGAGAAAGGATCTGTCTTGTGACCAGTCTCTTACCTCAGCTCTATTCCTATACACCTCCTCCAATTTTTAGGAACTATTTTCTACTATCTGTCCTTTCTTTTACTGTAAATATAGGCTTACATTTCAAAATGTATATAATATTTGTTTTTTTCTTTTCCATGAAGTGTTCCTTTCTTTAATCTCTTGTTCTGTGCCACATCCCTTTCATATTGTGTGGAACAACAATATTCTTTGCCCAGGATACTTTCAGTGCAATAAAGGAACTTTGTGCTTATATACTCAGGTCTGGCATTAATGGCAAATTCTAATAAAAAGAATTTATACATAAGCAATTTCCCCCAAAACTGCCCCCTTATGATCCGTATTACTCCGTTAGATCATTTTTAGACACACTGTATTTTAAAAGATGTGTTTGTATTACAGAGTACTACCATGACTATGGAAACATAGCACGTTGGTTCCATCTACAGTGTTCCTGGTACATAATACATAGTCACATATTTGGTGAATTAAAGAACAAATGAGTACTTAATTTATTTTTATATAACCTATGCATAGGTTGCACCATTTAATCTAACTCCAATACAGACGGCAGTAGGGAATGGGATTGTATGAAATATTAGACAGAAGAAAACACTAATATTTTTCTCTTGACCAGTACTGCTAACATGTGTAATTCATCTATTTGAATATGTAAATTGGCAAATACTACATCTGTATAAACAAAGCAAGCTCAGAGCTAAAAATTCAATTAAAACTTCTATTTTTTATCTGACCTTTATGTATCAATTCATATCCCAATGATTACTCCATTTCAAAATGGACTCAATTTTATAAATACAAAATTTGCACAGAGTATATCTTAAAATGTCTTAAACATCAACAATTTACTACTATATAAGATGATGTATAGATTAATTTTGGTAAATTTTTTACAATGAACACATATTTAAAAATATCATATGCATCAATCATATACAATATTCTATATCTACATAAGCTAGTTAATTGTTAAAATTTAAAACATGAGATTTGAAAAGCTAAAAAATCAGATAATTTAACAGGAAATAGTTCCTTTAAAATAATGACACACATTTTGACAAAATTCTAATACATTTGATAGACTTCCTATATATAAATTTCCTTATGTCTAATACACTGATTATTTCTGCCTGAAGGAAGCAATAATTACAGAAGTAGAGAACTTATTTCAACAAAATCATCTTTGAAAGATATATATAAAATACAAAATTGTTCAATAATAAATGACCATATTTTACTTTGTGGTATTGATTTATGATTATTAACTTCTAATGCTACATAATTTAATAAATTAATCTAAAATGTTTTAAAAACTATGAATAATATTAAAGATTTTATACCCAGTTGTATCATTGTACTTGAATTTCTAAAATATCTGTCTTACTGAATTATTTCAAAGATCTATGCTTAAAATCTCATCACAGGAACTGAATTCCAGTCAACCACAACAGGAAAAAATCTTTTCAGATCTAAATATAAGCAAACATTGGTTAGATATACCAGATCCATGAAAAATTAAATCTTAAAAACATATGTTTTATTAACAACAGATGTGACATTTAACAACTGTGCCTTAATTAGCTTCAAAACCCACACTAATTTCTCTTTCAAACCCCCATATCCATTAACATCCAGATGAACTAATGCTCAAGGTCCTTTCTACTTTTTGAATAGTTATTTTGAAGTGCTGACAACTCTAACTACTCTAAACATCTTCTCTCAATGTATAAAATCATTTAGCTTTATTCATTTTTAGGTTAAATGTAGGGTTGAATCAATTTGAAATATCAAAGTAAAAGTATTGGCAGTGTTTTCCAAAATGGATTCTTAGGAACTTACTGAACTATAAAATATTATTCTATACTCTTTTAAGTAAATGCAAGCTCTAACATATATGAATGATCAGTAAAATGTAAAGTAAAAGGAGATTATAATATTAAAATAAAAAATGAATTTCGTTCTAAATAATGATTTAAAGTAGTAGGTTCAGGTTGAATTTGAGATTTAGACTGAATAAATGTTTAATAACAAATATTTTATACATTTAGATAGAGGTTTAGGTAGATGATAGAAAATAATATATATATATATATAAATTATATATAGATTATGTATATATATATATGTATATACTTAGATAGGTACATATAGACAGGTAGATAGATGACAGGTATCAGAATAAAAAAACAAAGGTTATTTTTTATGGCAGAGTAATACTCCATTCTGTGGAACCACAGCTTTTTTATCCAGTCTCCAGCTGATGGACATTTGGGTTGTTTCCAAGATGGAGCAATCATGAACTGAGCTGATATAAACATGGGTGCGCATATGTCACTGTGATATGAGTCTTTTAATTCTTTTGTGTATATACCTAGCAGAGTGATGGTCAAATGGAAACTCCAATCCTAGCTTTTTGAAGAATCTCCAGACTAATCTCTATGGGGAATGTACGAATCTACAGTCCCACCAACAGTGGGGAAGGGTTCCTTCTTCCTCTCAGCCTCGCCAACATTTGTTGCTGGCTAATTCTGAAATGGCAGCCATTCTTTGTGGAGTGAGATGAAATCTCAGTGCATCTCTCGAATGACTAATGATGATGAGCATTTCTATATACGCTTCTTAGCTGCAGTTACCTCTTCCTCTGAAAAATATCTGTTCATTTCAGATGCCCATTTTTGAATTGGGTCTTTAAATTTGGGTGGACTGATTTTTTTGACCTCTTTATATATTCTAGCGTGAAATATGTAGGTCACAGACAGGTAAATATCGCATTTTTTCTCTGGTATGAGAAAATAAAGATGTAAATGAGTTCTAGAATTGTATGTTATATATTGTGAAATAGAAAATACTCAAAGTGTAATAGGATGAAGGTAGGAAAATAAGATTATAACAAAAAGAAGGGAAGTAAATTTTATGTACATGGGGGGTTGGCAGGGTGGGTAGGGCTATGGGAAAAAATGAGAATTAAGTTGTGTCTTATACTGGTACAAATTCCCATTGTGGAGTGCAATCATGATGTGTATATGTAATGTACCAATAATGATTTCAATTTTAAAAAAAAGAAAGAAAAACAAAGATTATATGTTCCTGGAAATAATTTTTACATTAATTGACCACTTTAAAAAATAAAATTTCACTGCATGTAAAAATGTACCCTCATTGTACTTGTCATAGGCAAAACTAAAATAGGTTTCAAGTTCTACAAATAAACATAATTCAAATGATAACAAACATATAAACATTGTTGGAAAGAATCATTGTCTAATAGTTGCATGGGAGATTTCTTTGTCATAGTCAAATTTCTACCTTCTGACTATTGTGGTGAATTTATATGTGATCAAATTTTATAGAATAGTACTTAAAATCAAAGAAAAAGAAAAAGAACTAGTGTAAAATTGTTCAAATCTGAAACTAACAACCAAAGAAGGGGTGAACAGTGCTGTTAAATGTTTTTTGCAGTACTCTACATTTCTTAGTGGCAAATTATATATAATATGTAAGATATATGCTTTGGAAATTAAATATTGTATGAATCTTTGTATTACTTTTGTAAATCATATTAAAGTAAAAGTTTTTTTTTTTAAATTAAAGTTTCCAATCTAGCTCTTTTTTTCACATCTGACATTTAAATAAGTTAGGATTTAATACTCTCCTAACTAAAAATAAAAGTTGAACTGTATATCCTGAAAAGGGTAACTTTGTTTGAAACCACCAGAAATTGGAGAATATAAGATAAACTACTATCCCCAAGTCAGGAGAGACAGATACATAGTAGAGAAATATAGCTGAGCATTTTAAAACTGGAATAGAAAGTTTTAACTGTAAGGGAATTTCAAAGATAATTATATTAAACTTTTGGAGACATGGTATTATCTGATATGAATGGGATTAATTCAAGTAATAAATTATTTTATTTGTAAAACCTGCACTCTGCCCTCATGATGAAAATGGAAGAAAAATATCTTCATGCTCCAGGGAGCAGGAAGAAAAGTGAAACCATAGTAAAATACTTTCACAAAATTCTTATTAAATGTCACACTGTGGGAAAAAAAATCAAGCAAACAAAATAATGTAAAACAACAAACACGTGTCTTACAGTATCTCTCTCTGATTTAAGAGAATACTTCTATATTTTTCCACTCTAGTTTCATGTATTCTTTCAGTTTCATATAAGGGAGAAAAGTTTTCTACAAAGGTCATAGCTTCATAAAAATATATTTGAATGATAGCATAAAGAAGAGACTGTCCAAGGAAAAATATATCACTTAAGAAACAATTTTGAGGGAAGATTATGAGATGAAGAGTCATAAAAATTTGAAACATAATAAAATTACAACCTCTTTTTTGCCTTTTCTTACAAGTATGCCAGTAGTCTCCAATATTAAAAAAAAAATGATTATACTCTTAAAATTTTTCCAGAAACTAAGAACATGTCAAACAAAAATAAAGTACAAAGGATATGTTACAATTACAGTCATACTGCAGGAAATAAAAGAATAATAAAATATGTCAAAAGCAAATAAAAGTCTTTAAAATAATAGAATAACAATGAGATTATCAGTGGTCCACCCAAAATAAAGAAATTGGTGGGTATTATTTCCAATGTAAAATTTATGTACTATACATTTCAAGAGGAAGAGTTGATAAAACTTTGAAGAGATGAATATATTTCACTTATTTGAACCTTATAAATATGTACAGCATACTGAATATTACATAGTATGCTATTAGTATATACAACTTTTTTTTGTATCAATGAGAAAAATGATACTAGAATTTTTAGACCAGTCAAATCTTGCTTCAATTGGAAAGACAAAAATAGATTTCCTTGTGCAATTTAAAAAAGAATCAGTCAGAAAACATTCAAAGGACAACCTGTCAAGATATGTTATAGCCCCTTCCATAAGAAAGAAAATTACATAGAATACAAATTTGGATCTAAGCAGCTAACATAAAAGAGTCAGAGAAGAAATATGTAAGGATAAATTTTTATTATTATTGAACTGATAGATGAAAGGTATTCTTTTAAAGTAATAACAATAACAATGCATAGTATTACTCTATGATGTAGCAAAATGAAATGGATGACCCAAGGATGAGAGGGAGAGAGAGAGAAAGAAAGCATTCCATCGTAGGTGGTGTAACTAATACACAAAACGGTGTTTATGAAAGAAGTCTTGACTGGTCAAAATGTATGTGGCTAATTTTATAGGAATCAGAATTATTTTTGAAAGTAAATACACTTGTTAGGCTATGAGAGAAAATATGATAAACTCATGTTGATTTTTAGTTCAAATGAGAAAATACATGAATGGTGTAAATGCAAAAAAAAAAATTCTTAGATTTGAACCTATCAATAATTGTTTTACAAGTTATAGTTCCAAATATACTAATTAAATGTATAATTGTCACTTAAGTTGCTAATATGAATTGTAAATTTTATAAGAAGTGATCTTTCTTTTTTTTCCTGTTTTGAAGCAGGCTCTCATTTTGTAGTTCAGCTCAGTATGTAGCTCAGCATGAGTGTCGAACTCCATAATACCCTTGGTTCTGCCTCCACACCTGGCGCTGTGGTAAGTGTTACTGACTGCTGGTAGGCATGATTCTCCATGCCCGGCATTGTTATATGCGCTTACCGGGGATCAAAACCAGTTTGGGCTTGCAAGGCAGGCGCCGGAAACACTGGGCTAAATCCCTAGAAGTTATCTTTAAATGTAAACATTTAGAATTTGTTTAAAGATTAAGGAAGGTTTTTTCTGTGTTAACATGAACAAAAGACATCTGTTCTACCTTAATTTCAAAAAGATTCTATTATAATAAAGGGATATTATTAGCCAGGATTATTACTAAATGGAAAAAAATGCATTTATCTGAAAGCAAGTAACCAAACTGTTTATGTATTTGACAGCATTAATGACTGGCTAGCCGTTGCCTTAAAGATGGCCATTGTCACGCAGATTATCCCCCACCATTGTCTGTGCCAGTGGTCCTTCTGTCTTGGCAGGCAAAGCGAGGGCAGGAAGCTGAGACTGGCATTAGTGATCTCCAGTTATGCCTGTTTCTCACAGAAGCATGGTAGCAAAGAATTGATAATACCTAAGCCGTGAAAGTAATCTAGATACCCATCAACAGAAGAATGGATAAATAAAATGTGTTATATATGCACACGGTGTTATACTGCTTAGTTATAAAGGACACAGTCATGTTGTAGAGGGAGACATTAAGTGAAACTAGTCTGACTCTGAAAACTAAATTGAACATCTATCTATCTATCTTTCTGAGAAAACAAATAAATGAGAAAAGAAGAGCAGGAAACCAAGAAGTACACTAATGGGAATGAGAAGGATTAAGTGGAAATGATAGTGGAAATGGGGAGTGTAGGGGGTTTGAAATTAAAAATAAAATGCATGGATCAAAGTTACAAAACAAAGTCCATCATTATATGCAACTAACACTCACAGATAAAATATATTTCATAAAATAAATAATAAAAGATAGTAGAATTCAACATTTAATGTTTTATATTACCTTGACCTTATCATTTATTCAATATGGATTGATTTGCCTTGGGAAACATCTTAGAGCTTTTCTGAATTTAGCTACACTAGGTGAAAATTTGCCAAAACATTTATTTTATCTTTTTGTTTTTCTAAGGATAAGTGATATTGCATGATGAGATAATCTTCCAAAATCTAAAGATCACATAGTCACTAGGCTAAAATAAAATATAGGACTTTATATACAAAACAGTAGTGTAATTTGTGCAACATCTCTAATTTCACTGGAAATTTATCAGATGTCATATAGTGACTTGAAGTTAAGCATGTCACATTTATTAATATTTTCTCTCCAAAAATGACACCAGTTTGAATATAAACATGTACATAACAAAATGAAGATCTTCTTTATTAAGATTTTAATCTTCAAATTTCAGGAACAAAATATTTAGATTGCAATGAAATAATGTATTTTTCTGTAGGGTTAACATGAATCTATAAAATTAGTTTGGTAAATGCTGTGATTACTTCATTAGTTGTGTGGTATGTATTTGAATGTGTTTTTTAAATGAAAAAATAGAAATTTAGGCCACTTATAAATAAAGGCCACTTTATATGATGTCAATGAAAATTCAAAGACAAATTTTAAAAAATCTGTGTTAATATTGCTTTTTTGCTCCATAAATAATGTCAACATTTTTCAAGTAATGAATGATAGCAATAAGCTTCATTTTAAGCACATTATCAGTGTTAACTGCAAAATTGCAATTCCATCCAAAATTGTACCATATTCTTTATTATCTTTTTTTCTAGTAAGTTGCTGGCTGACAGTAAGGGAAAGTTTATTCACTAAAATTAATTATTATACCTACAAAGACAATAGCATTCACCAAACAATTTAGGGCATTCTTTGCCTCTTCCTTTCATTCCTACAATTAATTTGAGATTTATGCTAAAAGCTGTAAAGTGTGTTGTCCTCTGGCACAAAATCAGACAGTGCATTTAAATTTGGCTGTTCTGTGAAAATCATGTAAACAGTGAATAATTGTACATGAAAACATGCCTAAAATAAAATGTTAACTGATTTCTATAGTAAGTCAGGAAATAGAAAGGTTTAAAAAATATTTTTAAGTAAAAGTTTTCAACTAGTTTTCCTGAAATATAAAACAAAGATTTTTATATGGACTATGGGTACTTATCTTATTAGTTAATAAGTTTAAAATATTTTAAAATTAAAAATTAATAATGTTTTCCAGGTTAAAGTTTGAACATTTTTCTGCTAACACATTAGATATTTTCTTCAGTTATTTCCCACTGTAATTTTTGAAGCTAGGCCTAGTGCTACATCAAAAATTATAGGAAGTACTATTATCTAATTAACTGTTCAATTGGACTGGGAGTAAATTATGGGGAAGAGACACAAATTTAAGAATTCTTAAGCCCCAGTATGTAATTAAAACAATATTCATGTTCAATTTACAATCATTCAATTTTTTTTCTTTGTCAAAGCTGTGTGTTTAAGAAAAGATAGTTTTTTTATTATCATTTCATTATTTTTCCCCTGCTTATCTACTCCTACACCCCAATTATGTTTGAATATTTTCTGTTTCACAATATCTACCATATATTCTAGAACTCATTTCCATGTTGGGTGTCGGGATGCTAGAGTGGGTAAGGGAATTGGAAAAAATGAGAATTAAGTTGTGTTATATAATGGTACAAATTCTCATTGTTGAATGCAATTATGATATATCTATATATTTATATCTACATCTACAATATATATTTCCAATAAAGAACTGAATAAGGAAAAATTGAAGATATTTTTCAAATATTAGTTTGATTATTCTTTTTTCAGTTCTGCTTTACCTCAGGTTAGAATATTATATAATGCTCTTTTTGAAAGAAGTTTATGCAACAATATTCAGAGCTCTGTAATAATAGAAATTTTGATCCAGAAATTATAATTCCAAAAAGTATAAAGTCAATGGCTCATTTGGACTAAAAAGTGATCTATCAATTTTGGTGTATTAATAAGTAAACTGGCAGTCTTCTACTATGGTTATTTTTAGTTGTATGATCTTGGTTGCCTGATATACTAAATAAATTCAGATATTTGCCTTTTACAGTCATTGTGAAACCAAGAAAGAACAGTAGACACATGTGACTACTTCATCTGGTGAATGAGTTAGATGAGGACACACTTTCTATGCTTTTACAAGCCTGTCTTTCTGTTGGGTGGCACTCACTAGAAACATTCACAGAATTTATATCCTGCCTTGTAGACTCTCATAATGAAAGACACTTAGAATTATTTTAGAAGTTTGAAAGAATATTGAGATAAACATAATAATTGATAGAAAAATAGTTTGAGGGAGATTAATACTAATATGTTCTACCATAATTTTTTAAATTTAAATCTTTATTGGTACATTCTGAATACACATCATCATAACATTCAACATTGAGAGTTTGTACCAGAATATGACATGACTTGATTCTCATTTTTCCTCCTTTCTACCTACCTTGCAACTCCACCCCCTATATACATAATCTTTGTTACCTTTTTTCTTTATTATTGTCACATTCTTTTTCCACTCGTTATTTACCCCATACCATCTTTCCTTTTAAGTATTTTCTATTTCACAATATCAACTATACCTACTACAATTCATTTGCAACATCATTTTCTCATACCAGAAGAAAACACATGATATTTACACATCTGTGACCTACTTGGATGTACCTTGAGGACATCCTCATAAATAAAATAAATAGGTCTACTATAATTTTTTTTTAAATTAGGGACTCTTGTAATTTAATCATCTTTGTACAAAGTAACATTTCACTGGACCAAAAAGAGGAGAAGTATTGAGTATATGTGTCAGAAACAATATATGAAATATCAACCAAAGAAAATTTGTTTTAAAGTTGAGGATACAACTATTAGCTGTTAAGCTTTCATGGAGACTTCCTGGCCAAAGATCCATATTTAGAAATTGTTCCTATTATTTGAAATCAGAACTCACCTAATTCTCTGTTCCTTACATCAAAAATATCCATAAAAATTCACTCTTGGCAGGTCAGCATCAATAAGCCACATCATTCAACCAAGACAATGCAGTTCTGGAGTGAACTGGAGAGATGATTTGGCCTTGGAGCTGCAGTCCTACATATTGTGTTAAAATTGAACCTTATTGACCAACATAATCCTTTGGTTCTGGTCTTTTATTTCAATTTGAGGCATAGACTACAGATTGCCAACAAGCTGCTAACTTATATTATGTAATGTCAGCAAGAACTGTAAGGAAAAATTAGGGAGATCTCCACTACTTTTAGAATCAGTACACATCTATTTACCTTCTAATATGAGAATGGTTTTGTTTTCTTGTATCATGAGCTCTATGACCAAATATCAAAGCACAATATTCATAATGTTTCATTGATCCAATTTGGCATGTATTCTCGTCAAGAGAAACTGAATTTGTCATCACTTTAACACATAAATGACATCACTTTCCTTAAGATTTTACTCTAATGCCAGTTTTGTAATGGTATCATTGCTGTGCATAAATAGCTAAATTTTCCATATTCTTTTGTTTTGTTTGTTTTGTTTTGTTTTGTTTTGTTTTGTTTTGTTTTGTTTTGTTATTTGAGACAGGGTCTCGCTTTGTAGTTCAGGCTGGGCCCGAGCTCAACCTCAAACTCACATCACAGCAATCCTCCTGCCTCTGTCTCCCGAGTGCTGGGATTACAGGTGTGAGCCACCATGCTCGGCACTTCCCGTATTCTTGAGGACAGAGAAAATCACAATGATAATCTAACTAGCTGCTGACTAAAATCTCATCTTGTCTAGTGGGTGGCACAGAAAAGGTTACAGCCAATCTTAGCCCTTATTTGTCTTCCTTCCATGAAGGGAGGAAAAGTGAAGGGTTCACTTTTTCGTGATTTAGATTGCTGTGACCACCAGTTGAGAGAAGTTACCACAAAGAGTTGTCATTGAATAATATCAGCAGAGTTAATCTTTTTTTTTAATTCCGTCTTACCTAATTGAACAATATGTTTCATGAACACATAAGGTAAAATCACCACTTGTATACATTCCTCTATTTCTATACCATAGCACTTGTCATTTAAATATATTGCACATTTTGTTCTTATTGTAATTTACATCACCAGAGACTGACCAAAGTAAAACCACAAAACTACAAGTGTTTTTGTTTATTTTTTTCAGATCTACTTTTTTACTATGTGGAGCCAAACTCTTAATGGGAAAACTCCACAGGCCCTTACATAAATAACAGAATACTTGAATTAACTTATGATTATAAATTTGAATTAAGCTTACATAAAATATATAATGATTTTCTGCACTTATTTATTTATTTGAAACTGCATATTTGCCTTTTGTATAATTTTCTGTGGCTTGAGAAAATTCTGATTAATTAGATGGTGCTCACAACTCAAGAGATAATTTTACAGTTCCTTTAAATTATTCCTACTGATATGAATACTATAATTATTGCAATTAAGTGTAGTCTTACATGCTAATTTTAAGTTTTCATTCTTTGAATGTAATTCAAAATTCATAAACTTGTAGATTCTTATACTTAATAGTGTTTAAAAATACTTAATGATACTTGCACTCTATGATCTTCAAAGTGGCTAACATCTAATTTCCTTGAAAATAAACAAGTTCTGAGTGTAAAAAATTTCATATAACTTACTGACTTAATATCCTTCTGCATTTTGTACTCTTGTTGATGATATAATGTACAATTTTTGTGCATCAAAATAGTCTTTGCTAAGTATACTGGTCTAAATTTGACCCATTCCTTGTGACCTCTTGATAAAATCTTGAGAATCTTGAAGTACCTGATGCTCTTAATCTCTACAAAAAGAAAAAGGCCAGAAAACAGTGTAAATTGATAAAATTATCTACTCATTTATGGTATTTTTCAAAGAAATAAATTACTTATTTAATAAATAGAGAATATAATTAGAAAGTTTATTAGATATCCCTATCATTTCACCTTATAATTTGAAGACCTAAGAGTAAAAAAAAAAATTAAGACATTATTAAAAATAATTTATTAATTAATAATATGCCAAAATGGAATAACATACCCATTTATATTTATTATTTGAACAACTTTTAATTTGAGGACTAAACCCAATACTTTATTATTTAATATCATCATTATGTTTTGATATTTCTTCACTTGCTACCTGAATCTTTCTGTGTCATCTATTATAATGGGAAAGAAAATAAAAAAACTACTGGACAAAGAATTTTTTATCAAGATCCTACTCATCACTACTATGTATATGAAATATAACAGATTCGATAATAATGTGCTTTTTCTAACACTGACTTTACTTAAAATGAAACACCATTATTTTGGACTTAATTCATGAATATATGAATTAAAATGCAACAGTGATTGAATATATAATTGTCAAAATTTGTTTCTTTTTTCTAGAGGTTGTGAAATATCTTAGTATACTATTTATTGTATTTATTATACTATTTATTGTTAATTAGATAATGTGGGATCATTATTCCTTAATGCCATACATTTATATAAAATGCTGTGTTTTATATGTTCAGTTCTACACTGAGAATTATGCAATTGAGTCTTTTAGTTAACTATAAAATATAGCAAGATTATTTCTATACTGAAATAAATATTTTTTTAAATTTTGAATTGACAGTTTGTCATACAGGAAATATTTATTTGTTTAATTTAATGGGTAAAACTGTTTTCTGTGTTTTCTCTTCATTATCTATAAGCAAAATTGCTAATAATTGAACTCTGTAAAGCACAGCAGCACTTTAGTCATCTATCCATAAAGCTTATTTCATATTATTGAACTAGAAAGCTCTGCTTCACTAATTTGATCACTCTTTAGTAACATTTCTCTTTCTTGTCTCTCTTGTAAAATTTTGTTCAATTATTTATTCTCCATTGGGGTTGCCTTTAATCATTTAGCTTTAAAATTCAAAAACAAAAATGGAAGAAATCAGACATTACTGAATTAGTTAAACATATACGGAAAAAATTCATTCAATACTCGGAAAATAAAATACTGGTGTAATTAATTTGTTAATAATACCTAAAGAGGAAATTGTCCAGGGAGTAGAAAATATAGAAAAATAGTGTTAGAAATGAAGTGTTTTGAAATACAGAGTTGTTAAAGTACTTATTTCAGTAAATCTTATATTTAAATAATATGTTACGTTAGAAAATTATTAGCCTTATTAAATCATTAATTCCAATCAATGATATTATTTGTGTAATATTTTCCTTACTTTGTTGTTGTTGTTGTTGTTGTTTTGGGATAGGGTCTCACTTTATAGTTCACATTGGAGCCCAGGGCAGCCTCAAACTCACAGCAGTCTTCCTGCCTCTGCCTCCTAAGTTCTGGGCTTACAAGCATGTACCACCACACCGGGCTCTGTGGTATGTGGCTACTAAGGATTGAACTCGGGACCTCGCACTTGCCAGGCAGACACCTAAACCACTGATCTAAATACCCAGACCTCCGTAAATTAATTATTGAATAAATGCTAATTTTGTGATTTTGACTTTTGTATTTATTAAAGTTGTACTTTAATAAAGCAACAGATGAAGTAATGTTTGTATGCTAACTGAAGAGTAAGGTAATTATGATTGACAACAAATCTAAAAATAGCTAGTACAAAATATTTTGAACATTCTCTACATAAAGAAATGATTATTTGGAATGAAGATTATGTACCAATTATCTTGATCTAATTATGGCACACTGAACCCATGTACTGAAATTTCAAACTTGCACATAAATCTGTGAAATGTGTCTAAGTGTTAGGTATCTATTAAAATTATATCTGTACATTTATTATTTTCTAAAAGACAGGAATGGAAATTGGAAAATTTAATAAAAAGAAAAATTGATGAAATCACGTTTCAGTAAATAACAAAAGCACCAGAAATATCAATACCAGACAACTAAACCAAGTAATTCTTAACATTTTCATAGTATATCCTCAGTATCACAAACACACACACATAGAGGCTGAGACATAACTAAGTTGTAGAATGTTTCCTTAAATGTGAAAATCATTAAGTTCAATGCAAGCACTGCAAATATCTTTTATTACATATGTTTAGCTACATAAAATTATATTTATAAGTTCCATTGCTCATAAAGTGAGTATATGTTAAACGACAGACTTTTTAGAAGCACAGAAATATTTAGAATCACATGTAGAATAAAAGAAAAGGGAGAAGATTGGGCAAAAGGAACCTTCTCAACAAAACGAACCTTCTGAACTCAGTAAGTTTTTTTTTTTTTTTTCAAGAAACACAGTTAGAAATTGAAAGATTTAATAGTATGTCAGTATAATTTGGATAACTGGAGCTTAAATTTTCACTGTGGAAATGAAATTTGTAAATACAGAGTAAGTGAAAGATGTAGGAGCCACTGCTTTCGAATTGGAATGAGAGATGTCATGTGAGCTTTTGTGTTTACAGAGAAACACCCCAGGTACACATTCAAATACACATGCATGGAAGCACAAGGCAGATATATTTCTAAATGTAAATACTGTATAAGCATACAAATATTGTCATTCAATTTCAACTCTATTTTACAACACAGATGATAGGTACTTTTTTTGTACTTTTATTCTGTCATTGTATTTTGATTTTTGTGATAATAGGAGTACTAATTCAAGTCTACCTTTGATTTTTCTGTCCAGTAGATCATTCCTTCAATTTATTTTAGTTCATCTCTTCAACTCTTCTTTATCTTGGTGTATAACTGAATATAATATAATTTTTTGATGTTATCTTGAATTAGGACTTTCTCCAAAGATATTGCTTGTGTGTCATACTGTTTACTTTATATGCATCATTAAGCAATACTTTCACACCAAAATTTGCTACTTGAATGTATTAGAAAATTAAATATTGAGCAATAGTTTCATGTTACTACACAATAAATATTAAAGGAATGCCACACAAAATAGGTGGCTGTTTTTAGTAGCCTGTCATTCCTCACAATAGTTACACTCAGAAAGAGGCAAGTTAAAGTTTGGAGAAAAGCTTGTTATTTGTACCCTATTTACATTAAGACAGAAGTACAAAATTAAATGTTAATGACTTTAATGAAATTTAGTGATTCAGCCTGATACAAAAAATATTTTGTTATATGCAACTTGACTATGACTATAATTTAGTAGGTTCTAATATTGTTGTTTTCAGTGAACATTAATATTTTTAAATTAAAATAGCTATGAATGCTTTTTTATTTTATTATTATACCATATTTTTTACATTAGAAAACATTTAGCCATAACTTGTAGCAAATAAAATGTAAAGAAAAGACTAAATCTTCAGTATCACATACACATACATAGAGGCTGAGACATTAAGTGCTAGAATGTTTCTTTAAATGTGCAAATCATTAAGTTCAATGCAAGCACTGCAAATATTTTTATTACATATGTATAGCTATATAAGATTATATTTATAAGTTCCATTGATCATAAAGTGAATATATGTTAAATTAAAGACTTTTTAGAAGCACAGAAATATTTAGAATCACATGTAGAATAAAAGAAAAGGTAGAAGATTGAGCAAAAGGATGGATTTGGTTGTGATGAAATCTCAGTGAAGACTTCATAGACCCCCACGGAGACTAAAAAGGATAAAATCCACAGGGTAGTGAGTGCAGATTGATCTTGCAATACTATCTAGTCTTTGACAAGATAATAGTAAATAGAGCCCTCTCCAAGCGGATTCACTCCAGCGAAGACCATCCTCATTGACGGCTTTGAATTTGGCGCAGTAGAACTCCCAACATGTGTTGAAGAACTTCCTTTGTTCCAGAGTTGGAAAACTTCTTGTAGTACATGATGGTATTCACTTAAATGTAATTTCACAGGGAAATAATACCTGAAAAGTTGAGAAAAAACAACTCAAAATCAGATTTACCAAACTCTAGTTCCAAATGATTACATTCTTAAAAGCTTATTTTTTCTTTTTTTTTTTTTTTTTTTTTCTTTTTTGAGACAGGGTCTCGCTTTATGGTTCAAGCTGGCCCTGAGCTCAGCCTCAAACTCACTTCACAGCAATCCTCTGCCTCCAGGCGTGAGCCAACAAGCCCGGCACTGTGGTGTGTAGTACTGATTGCTGCTGGGCGTGAGCCTCCACAACCAGTATTGTATGTGCTTAACCGGAGATGGAACCCGAGTCCTTGCGCTTGCAAGACAGGCCCCAGAACCATTGAGTTAAATTCCTGCACCTGTTTTACTCAGGTTTTAAAATTGACTGAAAAATTTTACTTAGGGAAAATGTAAACTAAGGTTATTTTTCTCTCTTCTTTTCAGAGTTATAAAAAGGGGAAATAAAGCTTATTACAAGAGGTGGGGGTTGTATGGACCACAGGGAAATGGGGAAAAAATGAGAATTAAGATGTTTCATGTACAAGCACAAATTTTCAATTTTGAATGTTATCATAATATATATATATAAAATGTTCGTAAATCAATTAAAAATAAAATATGGTTATTTTATTTAACATTGAAGAATCCAAAATAATATGAAAATATATGCATTACAAAGTTAAATAATAAGAACTTTGGGAAAATATAAGCAGGTGTTTCATTAATGTGGATATCAGAATATTTATGCATAAGATCCTTCAGCTTACTGCTTTAAACTTTATATTAAGTAATAAAGTATTTTTATTATAGTTATAGGCAGTAACAATCAAAGTTAATTTGAAAAAAAAACAAACAAACAAACCAAAAACAGTGTACTACTACTACTATCTTTCTGATAGACAATGCTATCAGAAATACTTTTCCAGGATGACAAAGATCTTTTTTATAAGTGCTTGTTAGATAGTCACATTATTAAGCTTTCAATTAACATCATTTTTATTAGAATCTCAGGAAATGAAGACCAAATGTTCTGAACTAATAAGCTTTCTATGTTTTTCTAACCAGTAGTTAATATTTCAGTTTGGGGCTCTTGTTCCTATCACTTTTTAATAAGCATGTAAATCATATCCAATTGTCATTTAATCTACATTCCCTAATGATTGAAAACAGTAAACACTGTCTCATGCCCATTTCTGATAACACATCTCTTCAGATCTATTGCTCTTTTTTCATTGAATTATTTATACACCAGGTTATATTCCTTTACCAGATATATCATTTGAGCATATCTTCTCCTTAAATATGGATTTTCTATCTCCTCTACATTGGAGTTTGAAGAACTGGAAGATATTAAGTTTTAAAAAATTTACTTCAACACTTTAGTGTGGCATCCCTTTGGTATCAGTTGGAATAAAATATTCAAACACAAATAATTTCATCCTAAACTTCTTCTAAACTGTTTCGGCTGTGTGTTCAAGCAAGTTCTGATATTCTTGGTCTGAAAAATAGTGTTTGTTTTGATGATTCTACTTTTCCCTCTTTCTTTCATTTTCCTGACTTTTCCCAGGGCTGAAGTCCTACTTTCTCTTTCTGTTCGTTTCTTTCCTCCACTGATGAAATACAGTATCTGGTCCCTGGGCTATCTAGGCTCAAAGAGAAAGATTCTTCTCCAGTGTGTCTTTTTACTCTTTTCCTAATTTCTTTCTTAAGATTTCTGGAAAAGAGTCACATGGAAGTAATGATACTTGCACCTATTTTTCTGAAAAGTGTAAGTTCTCTTGCCAGACTAAACTTTTCCCTTCTACATTTATCAAATATTTGTATGACTTTTATTACTGGTTTGTAAGCCTTTACTAAGGGCCTGAGCCCAAAAGGCTCTCCATCTCATTCCTAAGAAGAGGCAGCCATCATTCTAGATTTCAGGCATTTGCCTGTGACTGCAGTTGTCTAGGGGTCCAATAAAAAGCTATGAATTTGCTTATTATCCCAGAAATATGATGTGATCAGATGAAGTCATTCTTTTCATCTCTCTGTATTACTTCTTAAGTGGAAGTTCTCAAAGTTTCAAAGCTAGAAAAATAACCAATTCTGCCTCAACATAATATTATTTTTTAAAATGGTTTGTTAATTTATGTTGTAATGATGTTATGTTTTACTTTATATCTTCAGCAAATGTATAGTGAGAATCAGATAGAACAATATGATGTAAATCATGACAGTGGTATATAGGTATATCAGAAAGAAATGGCCCAAAAGGTAAATGAAAACTACAGTATGAATAATTTCATATCATGCCCTATACAACAGTATGATAAATAATGATATAATAAAAAAGTAAAAACTGAGCAAATATCATTCTCAGTGAATGTAGAATTTAATGTAGTCTCAGGTCAGATTTATTTTTAATCAGTAGGTGGGCTGTGAAAGTTAATATCTTGATGATACATTTCAGCATTTTGACTAGACACAGATTATTTATTTTGAGTTCATAATATCGATATATTGTGTATACTTCCATATTATGTATCCATATGTTGTATATTTATTACCATTACTGATATCTTTGGCATCAACTAAAAATATGAACAATAAATAATCCTGTGTTCCAAGGAAAGCATTTAAATTCCTTAAACTGATTGTGTTTTATAAAATGAGTATGTTAATATGTGATATTCTAGTAATTTAACACTATATGATGTTTCAGTTTATTTGTCATGTGGGAGGTATTGAAAGTCTGCATGTCAAACTTTCTCACAGCATTCTTAAATCTAGAAATCAATTTAAAATCTTCCAAATTTCAAGTAAGTGTATTTAAAGAATAAAACAAGAATGTATATAGGGATTGAGGGTGGTAGGGTGGGTAGGGCTATGGGAAAAAATGAGAATTAAGTTGTGTCATATACTGGTACAAATTCTCATTGTTGAATGCAATCATGATGTGCATATGTAATGTACCAATAAAGATTTCAATTAAAAAAGAATAAAACAAGAAAACATAATCTAAACATTGATAAAAACTCATCTTTGTTTTCCACCTTTTTATCAAAGGAAAAATTTCCTTCACATTTTTGAAATCACAAAACTTGGTCCTTTTAATTCCCCTTCAAGGATTTTGCTTAATTTCATACTCCAGTGCTTTCTCCGTTTTCAATAAACATTCCAAGGACACTTTTAGAAATGTCTCTGGTTCCTGCCTTCATCTAAGTGCTGACTTTGTAAGGAAGGTGGCAAGTGCTTGTAATCACAGCACTCCAGAGGCTGAAGCAGGAGGATCACAAGTTCAAGGACAGTTTGGACTACTTAGGAAGACTCAGCCTCAGAAAGAATCAATCAGTGAATCAATAGCACTCCCTTTTTCTTTGACATAGATTTTACAGTGGTGAAAAATCAATGGCATGGGTGCCATGGTGGACACTCAGAGCTCTATCTGTCTGCATGAAAATCAAGTCATCTCAGCAGATGAACAATGGATAACAGTTATGTATTCTAAGCTAAAACCTGGGTATTCAGGTTTAATTTCATTATTGTCACTTTGCAATAAATACATGAGTTTTGCACTGCAAATTGGGCACTTGATCTAAAAAGGGTTCACCATCCTTGGTGTAGAACATAGTTCAGGCCCTGGACCCCCAGTGGAAGGAGTCAGTAAGCATGGACATAAACCAGAGTTGAATAGATATCAGTAAAAGATTTCTCATTATTTTATATCTTTGACTTGACATGAAACTTTGAGGAGCTATGTTATTGTATAAAGGAATGTAAACTATCTGGGATAATTGTTAAATACTTGCCTTGTAATTATAATGAAGTTGGTCTCTTCATTTTAACATATGAAAAATACTAGGCATAAAGTTCTAATTTTCAAACGGTTTTACCATGGAAAGTAAAATATGACTACATATCCACATTATTGGTATCACAAGTTATCAGATTTTAGCAAATCTCAGCTGCCAAAGACAAAAAAAGAGGGCCAGATCTAATTCTGCAGTTGCTTCCTCCTCTCCAATACTATTTTTCCATCATTGTTTTGCTGCCCTGAAAGCCAAAGAATTAATTCTTTTGACACTTAGACATATATTTCTAATATGACTGAACTGTCTTGAATACATACATATGTACATAATAGTACTTGTTTTATCATTTGAATGAAGTACATTTCCTCTTTAAGAACAATACATTATATATATTTAACTTTTTATAGAATTAAAGTTTTTCCCTAAAAACAAATAAGGAGCTCTTCTCTTTGAACAGAAAGACTAAAAATCATGGTAAGTATGAATAAATGCCATTCAATTGTAGTAAAAGCTATAATTAACTTATGTGAACTCCAAGTAATCAATTGATTTGTAGACTCTATGGATAATTCTCTTGTTTTATTCCTCCTACACAAATAATTAAGACTTTTAAAACAAAAACAGAGCACTGAAATGGTTATTTCAAATGTTCTCTTATTGTTGAGGGATCTATTATTACATAAAGAATGAATAAAGACTGTAAATTAATTTGGATATTTTTGTTTATTGCAAAGAAACAGGTGCTATAATTTTCAAGGAAAAGAGAAATAATATATATTTATCACTCCTCTTGGTTGTAAAATATATATTTTCTTCTAAAATTAACTACTTTTGAAATATGTTTTGAATGATATATATATGTGGCACATGTGACTAGGTTCCTAACCTTCCTAACCTTTATATTTGAATATAATTTGGATATGTATTGTTTAAATGGTAGTTTGTGCACCGGACATTATTTTCTATGGATAATCAGCTAAGTTGAGTATGCCACTGAGGCTAATAGAATCAAGTTAAATCCATGTAGAAACTGTGTTTCCTGAACTGAGATGAAAAAAGAAAGATAAAAACAACTAAAAATGTAATGATAACACTTTACTAGTTACCATTGTATAGAAATAGAGTTAATTGAGGATTTTTCCCTTTTGCATGTTTTGATTTTCTTAGAAAGCTAACTGTATTTTCTGGTACCTTTCCTTGGTTCAACTTTGTATATTTAAAATGAAGTCTGAAATTGTCAATGAATTTCCAAGACTCAGTCTAAGAAATTATATTGGATGCATTTAGATAAGATTGCATATATTTAATGAGATTGAAGGCTAATTTGAAGTATATAAAGAGAACAATTATCTATAAAATGAATACAAAATAATGATAAGGCAAAGTCTAAGATACGTTAGAAGTAGACATACCTCACAAGTGAATAAATAGGTCACAGATGTGTAAATATCATATCTTTTCTCTGGAAGATTAAATTATTTCTAGAATACACAGTAGATATTGTGAGACAGAAAATATTGAAAAGGAAATGAGGTGAAGTGATAATGAGCCGGAAAAATAATATGATGGTAATAAAAAAGGGAAAGTCTATGTATACAGGGGATGGGGGTTGTAGAATGGGTAGGGGAATGGGAAAAAAGAGGGAATTAAGTCATTTCATATACTGCTACAAATTATCAATGTTGAAAGTGACTACGTTGTGTACATATAATGTACCAATAAAGATATGATTTTTTAAAAAGTAGTATTCATATCTGTATCTGTATCTATATAACTATCTATATCTACCTATGTACTGAGGGAGTTGTACTATGGGAAGCTGATATCTGGACACTGGTCATAGAGCCCAGTACATATTTGCATTTTAATTTTCAATCACAAGAATGATCAGAGATTAGATATCAAGAGTCTGTTGGTTTCTCCAGCATTCATCTAAGCACCAGGAATGAAAGAGTTGAGTCAGAAGACTGTAATTAAAAGTATTTTAAGGGTGTATCCTGGATTTCAACAGTGAGAAAAATAGATAACAGTTTTATGCTGTTATCTTAAGGGATCTGGACAGAAAACAAATGAATCAGTAATTCTGTCCTGTATTAGAAGATGCTAAGTCCTAAGGAAGATGGCTAAAAGGTATAGAATGAAGGGGAAGACACTTTGAGGGGCTGAGTGGTTAACAGACTGAGAGAAATAAGTTTGTCTAAGCTAAAATGTGAAAAAAAAGATTACAAAGAGATGAGGAAGACAGTCATATGGGCATCTGGGACTAGATATTTCCAGGTGGAGAGAATATCAAGTAAAAATTGTTTGACAAATTTCCTGGTAAATTTGAACATCAGACAGAAGTCCTACTTTCAGCATCTGAATGAGGCAGGGGAGAGTGAGAGAAGCCAGTGTTGGTCTCGGAGCTGAATGCTATTTGTTTCTGGGTCTTTGCCTCCTTCCTGTGAATTTCTGTTTGCATCAATTATAAGGAATGATAGCTCCAATAATGGCTCAAACTGAATTATTATTATTATTATTATTATTATTATTATTATTATTATTATTTTTTTTTTAGGTTTTTGGAGACAGGGTCTCGCTTTGTGGTTCAGGCTGGCCCTGAGCTCAGCCTCAAACTCACACCACAATCCTCCTGCCTCTGCCTCCCGAGTGCTGGGATTACAGGCGTGAGCCACCATGCCCGGCACTGTGGTATGTGGTACTGGTTGCTGCTGGGTGTGGGTCTCCACACCCAGTACTGTTATGTGGTTACCGGGGAATCGAACCCGGGTCCTTGTGCTTGCAAGACAGGCGCTGGAACCACTGAGCTAACTCCCCGGCCCCTCAAACTGAATTCTTGATTAGCCAAGAATGAACACTTGCCAATCTGAGATGGTGCTAACATTATTAAATGAAAGTTTTAAAAAATAATATCTTAGAAGCATTTTTTTCTTTGTAGCACATGCCTACTTATGTGTATCCCTTCCCAACAAGTAACCATGTCATTATATGTTGATATAGCATTCAGTTCAAAAAAGATAATGTGACACTTGTATAACAATGGATTTCATTCCATTTTCTAGGACTCCATTTTGTGAACTAACCATAGGTTATTTACCTATATGCTGCTTAGAAGCATTTTAGTTATTTCTGATTTTTTTCAAAAGGAGTGCTGCTGGCATGTACCAAGTTATCATTTTTATATTATCTCCTTATTCAAAATTCAAAATAGTTATATTAAGTATATAAGTGTGTGTATTGTTTTATTTCAAGGATAAATGTACAAAGTGCATTTCTATATAGTGATAACATTTCTATATAGTGATATACACAATTGGATATCTGTACTTTTTGTTAATGACTATATCGTAATAGGTTCAAGACTAGCATTGAAAAGAGTCATATATGTAATTCTTGTTCCATCCTGTGTGTGGATGAAACATCATTCTGGTGCTGAACATGAATACCAGATCGTAAATATTAATCTTAATTCCTGCATTAGTTATTTTTCTCTCATTACTAAGACAAAATATTGACACCCACAGTTAAAGGAAAAGGTTTTTTTTTTTTTTTTTACATCTCACAATTTGCATGGTTTTCAGTCTGTGATCAGCAGGCTTCAACGCAAAGTGGAGTATGGCAAAAGGATGTCATAGCAGAGAGACAGTTCATGATGCCCATATAGTAGCAAAATAACAAGAAAGCTTAACAACATCTCCCAGCCCCTATTATCTTATTCAGAATTTAGAGGAGTAACTCTCTCACCCATGCCTGCAGGGCTTAATGCCACCTTGAATTAATCACATAGTCTAGAATCAGCCACTTCTGGAAAAACATAAAGTTTTGTTGAGACAGCTAAAGACAAGTCCTAACTATCCTTAAGCTTGAACTCATCCTCTACATTTCTAAACTGTTGGAAATGGTTCATATTTTAATTTTTAAAATATTGTCTCACTTTTATGAGGTCTCAGGTAATTCATTAATGAGTATCTCCTCTCTTTGGAAGCTTTAGCAATTTGTATCTGTGTACTGAAGCAATTTGAAATTTGATTTGTTCCATGCTTTGTAGGATTGTACAGATTGGAAATATGTTTAAATAACTCCAACATCATTTTAAATACTGATTTTCTCTGATGAACTTCTGAATATATTGGGAGAATGATTGTGTTTTTTGAATTTTATTTTGCCAATTATTAAATGTTTTCTATTCATAGTCATCTAATTAAACTGATCACTTGTGTATATCTGAACCCTAAGAAGGATGGAGATATTGGACATATGTAATATTTGATTGGAGAATCAAATTGAGAAATATTTAAGATAAGTTAATATGCAAAGAAAGGGTGAAATCGATGTACTTCAGAAAATAACCTGAGAAAAAGATCAATGGGCAGATAGTCCAAGAGAAGTATGTTTAATCATATTTCAAAGGTGAATAAATAATAGAAATTAACATTAATATAAAAAGGCATTACTAGAATAAAAATTATTAATTTTTAGCTTGTTTTACTTTCCTTTTAATAAATACAGAACAATTAGTTTTAATGAGTAAAAAGAATACATCCAATTGATATTTTCCATAAAGTCCCTATCATGATCTTCAGAATTGTTCTAATTTTTAATATCATTATAGTGTCGGGAACTGAGATAAAGAATCTATTGTGGAAATTCCAATGAATATTTATAGTCTAGTGTTAGATAGCCTGAGAATACTTATTTTCTGATGCTAGCCATTACAGTAGTCAATACATCACATTGAGAGCTGCCTGTTGAATGAGATATGCATATTTCATATCATCATTTTTCTCCCTGGGTGGCAAGCAGGATCATTCCCAGAATATGTTACATCTATTCCTGTGAAGAGTATAAGATACTGTAAAAATCATCTGGCAAGAAAGAGGGCTGTCTTTCTTCATGTGAACTAAAACCTAACCAAATAGTAATCATTTCTGAGTAAATAACTACTTAAATGACACACAGAAATTTGCAAAGCAACAAATGAGAACTATAATGTCAACAAAAGAGACTTTTAAAAATAAAATTTAGTTTCATTTTTCTCATTTCATTGAAAGGCTGTTGAGGACTTGCATACTTTTACCTAGTCCAGTGATGACAAGAACATAAGGATCTATGTATCTATGTATCTATGTATCTATCTATCTATCTAATTTTACTGTGCAAGTATTTTTAATCTCAAATTGCATAAAACAAAACATCGATGTCCAGAAAGATAAAACATTAATCTTAATTTTATTACTTTCATAATAATGCCTTCATAAAATGCACTGGAGACACAAGTTATGTATTTATCACATTACGGGTATGGACTCCAAAGTCTGAAATGAATCTTTGGGGACTGAAACCAAGGTTTCAAAGAGCTGTGTTCTTTATATAGGATCCAGGGGAATCATTTTCTTGTCTTTTTAGATTTTCCAAAATTATTTTTAAAGACATTTTAAAAGGAGTTCAGGGTTCACAAAATATTTAAGAAGAAGGCACAGAGATTTCTTCTATTTTCCCTGTCACTGTACCTGAACATCCCTAATAACACGCATTCTCTACTAGAGGGTCCATTTGTTATGACTTATGGACTCTACTGGACACACCATTTTTTTTGAATTCATCATTTATATTTTGGTACATTCTCAGTTCTATCAAGTCCATTTATTTATACAGATGTATAAGAACATGTATCTTTCTTTGTAGTGTTATACACAATGTCCTCATTGTCCTAAAATTATGCTCTGTGCTCTACCTATTCAAGTCCAAACTCCTACACAGTCTGTAGTAAGTATATCATTCTCCTGTCTCCACAATGCTGCCTTCTCCAGAATGTCACATTGTTGAAATCATAGAATATGTGGCCTTTTGAGATTAGCTTTTTTCACTTAGTAATATCATCTAGGGATCTTCCATGCAATATTGGTGTTAGATAAATTGTTTATTTTTAACACTTAATTCCATTATCTTAATGTATTTTTTAATCTTTTACCTACCATAGACTTCCAAGTCTTGATTATTATTGCTAAAGCTTCTCTGAGATCAGCATTCATGTGTTTCTGTGGATATATACTTTCAAATTCTTTGATTTATATTAGGAATCATGACTTCTGTGTCACACAACAGCAGTATATTTGCTTTGTTTTTCAATGTTATGTTTTATTTACTATTTTCATTGATACATACCTGTGATACATAATGGATATATTTACCACTGTGTACTGGTACATATGCATAGCATATCACATTCTGATCCTTTTTACTAGATTCTGATTATTTGTCTTTCAAAACTGGCTGTGATCTTTTGCCTTCCCACCAACTATGAAGATGAGCTTCTGCAGGTCTGTACCTTCACCAGTGCTTAGCTTTCTCAGATTGGTCAAATGAGTGCACAGTTTATCTTTAACCCCTTCATTTTTTGAAGTTACCTCTGTCTCTCGGATAACTGACTTCTCATCTTCAGCACAGTGTCTCAGAACTTGGGTTCCATGACATTGCCTCCTTTTTCATTTTTGCGTATGCTCATCTCAACTTATGTAATTTATTGCAATTATAAAGGGTATCCTGAGAATTTAGAGTAATCCTCACAGCTCACAAATTGAAAGGATTTTTGTCATAAAAAATAACACATTCAATTGAGGGTTTACGGGAGTTACTTTGTTCAACACTGTTCTGGACTTATTTCAACATTTCAGTGATGCTAGCTAGCATGTATGTATGTCTGTATGCACATGTGGTCACAGAAGTTTGTGTTAGTGTGTGTTTGTGAGCTTCTACATATAGCAGAATTATTACATTCTACCTGGCTTTGATACAGCTAGGATGCATGTCATTTAGGCCAATTATTTAACTTTTTAAAAGAGGTTTAACTCTTTTAAAGAAATGAAATATCTCAATTAAATTTTGCAAAAGGGAGACTCAGATTTTAGTAGTATATTTTTCTGATTGTGTTTTTGGCATTTTAATGATTTACGGCTGTTTTTAAAATATTATTTTATTCATTTTAAAGAGTAATTGTTTGAAACATTGTCCTGCTAATATATTTAAGAAAAAACATCCCCTTAAATTGTGCTGCTCTTTTACTTTGAACTTAAATTTCTTTGTATTTTTGTTGTCTTCATTTTAGCACCTCAATAATTCTCCTATAGAAAATACTAAACAGATTAATTTTGAAACAGATATCTTGATTTTTTTCCTATGCCTTTTGAAACAATGAGAGGCAGAGAAAACTTTGCTGATGAAATAACAAAAATAATAAATTCTCTTAATACTATAATTTTTTTTCAGTACCCAGGGATTGAACTCTGGGCCTTTTGCTTCCAAAGTAGGCACATTATCACTTGAGCTAAACCCCTGGCCCTATAAATTATACCTTTTGTGAAACAGAAAATATTCAAAGAGAAAAGTATATTGATAAATAACAAAGGGAAAGAAAAAAGGTGATGGTAAAAAAAAAAAGAAAGAAACAGAGTATGTATATATAAAGGGCAGGGGTTGTAGAATGAATAAAAATGAGAATTAAGTCATGTGACATACTGGTACAAGCTCCCAGTGTTGAGAGTGATTATGATGTGTGTATAAAATGTACCAATAAAGAATTCAATTAAAAATAAATAATTTGCCTCTGCTATGAGAAAATGAAGATGTAAATGAGTTCTAGACTGTATGCTATATATTGTGAAATAGAAAATGCTTAAAATGAAATGGAGCGAAGGAGGAAAAACATTGAAATTATAACAAAAAAGAAAGAAAACAAAGTTTATGTATATAGGAAGTGGGATGATAGGGTGGATAGGACTATGGGGAAAAATGAGAATTAAATTGTGTCATATACTGGTACAAATTCCCATTGTTGAGTGCAATCATGATCTGTATATATAATGTACCAATAAAGATTTCAAGTAATTTTTTAAAAAATAAAGAATTTGCTTTGCAAACTCATGAGTTAGTTTATAAGACTACCTTATTCTGCTCGTTTGTTTTGAGTTTTGTTAAAAATGAGGCATTCAAATGACACTAAAGTTTGTTTTATAGTCTTATAACTAATGCTCACATCACTTTTAGTGTTTCAGGAACATATAAGT
>PVIR01017291.1:0-35187 GCA_004026965.1 Petromus typicus
AAAAAACAAACTATTAATTTTGTTGATCAATTATATTAATTCTGTAGTCTATATTTCATTTATTTATCATCATTCTTCTTAGTTAGGCTTAGTTGATTGTTTTCCTAATTCTTTGAAAACTGACATTGAATTTTTTAAGTGTTTTCCTGCTCTTTTCATGTAGGCAATTATTATTAATAACTTTCCACTTTGAAATACTTCCACTGCATTTTGATATCTCGTTTCCATTTTTATCTCTCAAGTTATGTTTAAACTTCCCTTTTCATTCCTTCATTTTTCCACTGATAGCTCAATTGGCTGTTTAATTTCCATGACTTCGTAAATTTTTAAAATTCCTCCTGCTATTTATTCAGTTCATATGATTGTGGTCAGAAAATTTACTTGATATGACTAAAGCTTTATATTATAGAGATATAACTTGAAATGTATATGCATGTATAATTAGTTTATAAATATTATGGAATGGATAAGAAAGATTTTAAAGTAATGCACTTTATATAATTATTTAATTTTTGGATATAGAAAAAAATCACAACTATTACAAAGCAAACAAAAGAGTGAATGATTCAGTAGTTACATTTTTAAGCCTAGTCTTTATTCCTATTGTAATGGATAGATTGCTGAGAGCCTGAATAAATGGAAGTATGGGAAACTGATTTGGATGGTTTTTTTTTGTTGTTGTTTTTTTTTTTAGAGACAGGGTCTCGCTTTGTGGTTCAGGCTGGCCCTGAGCTCAGCCTCAAACTCACATCACAGCAATCCTCCTGCCTCTTCCTCCCGAGTGCTGGGATTACAGGCGTGAGCCACCACGCCCGGCACTGTGGTATGTGGTACTGGTTGCTGCTGGGTGTGGGTCTCCACACCCAGTATTGTTATGTGGTTACCGGGGAATCGAACCCGGGCCCTTGCGTTTGCAAGACAGGCGCCTGAACCACTGAGCTAACTCCCCGGCCCTGGATGGTTATTTATTGATCAAAACACATCATCCCCTGCCTATAGTGTACATTAAGAGAAGCCTGTCACGTGTTCGTATGGGCCACAATAGTGTGAGCACCATGCAGAAAGGCTGCTGAGTTTAGTAAGACAGATTCCATTCTGGCTCTGAAATTCAATAGCTGTGTGACAGCTGCCTAGAGGCAAGTACCTTAGAGTAGTGCAACTTTGTGTTTCAGCTGATAAATATTTTTTACTTTAATGGGGCTAGACATACATGTTATAGGAAAACTGAGTTTCCTTGTTCTAACATACTGGCTTTATTTCATTAAGATGAAGAACAATTTTTTCAATGCTGTATACTAAAGTTTTAAGAATTTGTATTCATGATATAAATTTTCCCCCTGATAAATATGCATTTGATAGTTGAAGCTGTTAAGTAGCACAGAGAGCTTTAAGTATTGTTAGTGATCCTTCACATTGCTTCTGTTATTTCAGAGACCAGTTAGCACCCTGGCTAGTGGTGGTGGCCAGGACTGTCAGTGGTTTCTTTGTTTTGATTATCTCATCTTCTATTACTCATTTCAGGTTTCCTCTTTTAAAATTTGTTTTTTACAAATAAATAAATATCTGAGAAATACACAACATTTACTTCTTTGTGAATTTGGCAAGTGGAATACAAAAAAATCCAAAAAAAAAAGACTGCCAAAAATATTTTCTTCTCAGTTGAATAAATGATAATATTTCTATCAGGTTTTTGGAAAGGCCATACCGTGCAGATGTTAAATGCTTGGCTGGAAGTGAAAATATATGGCTGTTTCTTGTGGTAGGAGTGAATCAAGCAGTCTGTCTGCATGCCTGCTCTGATATTTATGAAATGGACCATACTGAATTTTATGTTAAAGTGGCTGAGCAATAAATATGGTCAACACCAGCAGTGCATTACTACAAAATAATTCTCAATGTGACTTTATGAGACTCAACTAGAATCCATTACAATGCTCAGTTTAGCTGAGAGATTGATGTGGAAAAATAATCAATAGCTGCAAAGTGAAAAATAATAATTACTACAAATTGTGAGGGACAGATTGCCAAAATCAGACAAAGGTATTGTCTTAATATATTTTGAAAAGTGACAAGCATACTGATTGCTCATAAGAAAACTGTAAAAAAAAAAACCAAAACTAAAAATGAAATGAATCATAGAAGTCAAGGCCACTCTCCAAGTATTGCACTCTTAACATCTGTCTAGTGACTTTAGCTAACATATAAAATATGAAAAATACATGCCTTATTGTAACCATCTCTAGTAAAATCTAAAGGGCTTTAATACTTTGCATGTGCTCACATTTCTTTAAAGGTTTTATTTTGTTTCAGAAATCCTAAGTGGAGAAACAGAGAAGGTTTCTTTCCTGAATCTAGTTACACTGAGTGAATCCATTCATGGCAAAGTTTGATGAAGATTCAACTATTCCAAAGCATCAGCATATTTCTTGCATAACTGAGTATGTGTACAAAGTGAATCTCCATCAGTCTGTCAAAAGCTTGGCCATTTCAGCTCATGGACTAGATATCCTTGCCAGTTCATTCTACCTGTCAGGGCAGCCTCATTCCTTAAGCAGCTCTGTCACCATTTGTTTTATTCCTTTAGTGCTTGAAACCATAATTTTGGCTCTGTTTTCCTGATCAGACCTCAAAGACTCTGTTAAAGGAATTTTTTCAAGACTATCAGTAAGTTTTAGAAACTACCTTGTATAAAAACTACCAGGTGTGTTCTTTTTTTTTAAAAAAAAGAAGTCCTAAACAAAAGTAAAATTCATGCAAAGTGTTATGAACTGAGCAGCTAGAGGAGCAGCAGGCCAGAGATTTAGCTCAGTGGTTCTGGTTCTGCCTTGTAAGTGCCAGGTCCTGAGTTTGATCCCCAGTATCACATACAACAGTACCAGGTGTGGTGGCTGTTTCCCCAATCCTGGGGAAACAGAGGCAGGAAGATTTCTGAGAGTTTGAGGCTTGCCTGGGCTACATAGTGAGCTCAGGGCCAACCAGAATTAAAAAAAAAAAAAAGAGCAGCTAATTCTACTAATCTAGATTAGGAAACTTTCAACTAATATGAATCATAACTAATATGAATCATTTTTAGTTGTTATTAGTACACATGTGTAGTACATAGTATTTACATTTCTTCTGGGATTTGGTAAATATGCAATGTATCTTAATTCATTTTTTCAACCTTTTTCCTTCCCTTCCTCTCCCCTCCACCCATACCTGACTCCATTTCCTTTATTTTCATACACATCTGTAGCACATAATATTTACATTTTTGTGGGTAGTTGGTACATATACATGATAAAAATTATTTGAGTCTTAAAATAGGAATAGGATAGGGCTGGGGATTTAGCTCAGTGGTTCCAGCACCTGACTTGCTAACGCAAGGGCCCGGGTTCGATCCCTGGTAACCATATACCATATTGGAAGTGGAGACTCACCCCAGCAGCAATCAGTACCACATACCATAGTGCCGGGCATGGTGACTCACGCCTGTAATCCCAGCACTTGGGAGGCAGAGGCAGGAGGACTGCTGTGATGTGAGTTTGAAGCTGAGCTCAGGGTCATCCCGAACCACAAAGTGAGATCCTATCTCAAGAAAAAAAAAAAAAAAGTAGGAAGAGGAAAGAGGATAGTGAGTCTTAAATGGGGGAAAATAACAGAAGAAAAAGAGGAAAAGTTGCTTTACTGTTTATGTTCCAAACTTTTCTAAAAGCCATTTCTAAATGTGAAAATTTGTTGTTTTATTCTTGATCAGGACCAAGACACCATGGACAACTGAAAGGAAAGATCTTCCACAGAGCTATGAATATGTAGAGTGATTCTTCATCTGAAAGGAATTGATTAGGTGAATATTTTATAAAGACAAAATGAAATGTTGAAGATAGAATTTGTTTAAATTTTAAAACATGCACAGTCACTTAAGTATTACTGGGAAAAGTTTCTCTGCAGGGCTTAGGTGACAGACACACAGGAGCATAGCAGGTAGTATGCAGCAGCATATGGATGGAAGGAGGTACCAGTTAAGTTGCACTGAATGATTTTTGCTGAGATGTGTACTCTGACCAAGTACTCATAAACCAAGACTTTTTTTTTTTTAAACAAACTCTCACTTTGCAGTTCAGGCTGGCCCTGAGCTCAGCCTTGAACTACAGCAAGCCTCCTGCCTCTGCCTCCTGAGTGCTGGGACTACAGGCGTGAGACACCATGCCCAGCACTCTGGTATGTGGTTCTGATATGGTGGGTGTGAGTCTCCATGCCCAGCATTGTTGCATGTGGTTACTGGGGATCAAACCAGCGCCCTAGCACCTGTAAGGCAGGCATTGGAAACACTGATCTAAATCCCTGGCTTGCCAAGACTTTTTTTTTAAGTTTTTTTTTTTCCAGTGTACTAAAGCATAGTGGATTTTTAATAACTGATGTATATAAGTGCAATTCTAGAGCGCTTACATTATAAGCATTACTGCAATTATAGTTATTTTTCTATAAAAATTTATAATGTAGTATGACATATGAAGAATTAAAGTTTAAATTTTAAATTGAAGACATTATAATGAGCATTTTTAGAAGAAATCAATAAAATATTTTTATAAGAAATGAAGTATAAATATAATGTAGATGCTGTATTACTATTGAAATTGCAATACTGTATTACTATTGAAATTGTCAATGTGCAAGTAGTTGGGAAAGTAAAAAAGAAAAGTTTCATTTCCCTAAAGTGTATCATCTGATATAAAATATTTGTGTAGTTCTGAGAAAACAGTAGAGCAGTAAACAGAAGCAAAGCAACTTATCTGAGAATCAGAATCAAGACACTAGAAAATAACATCTTGGGAAGAAATGCAGGATGAAGATGGATCCCCAGGACCCAGAAAAGAGCTAAAGGGAAATCAGAGCTCACAGGGAAAGTAAAGAGACTGAAGGAGAAGCTCAAGTCTGGTTGGGTCAAGTATGCCGCATGTATGTCTCCTAGAAAGCGAGGAGACACTCAAAGGAGTTCGAGTCCACGCTCTCATGTGCAAGAAACTGTTCTATAGCCACATGAGGGCCTCCCATTCCTTCTCTAGTCAGGACTCCTTCACTCAGCCAAGAACTAACAGTAAAAGGTAAAAAAATCTGTGCCCCACCAATCAGCTGCAGCCCCACTGCCCTATGCGCTTACAGCCACACCCACTCCCTGTGCTCTATATAAGCCTGTGTAAGCCTGATTAAGGATAGAAGCATCCTCCAAAACCTCCCCGGAGTCTGTGTGGTGATTCTGCACACCCACCCTCCTGGCCCTGGGCTTCCAAACATGACCCTCAGCCAGGTACCACCCCGACACCAAGGACAACTACAAGAGACAGACCTCAAATCAAAAGAAAAAGGAGGCAAATTATACTTTCTCATTAACTCCTGACTCACAGCATGGGAGATCAGGCTTGAATGCACACACACAGTGAAGGCAAGTCAGTCCCGAGGCCTCCATGCAAAAATTCACCAGTGAAACACAGCAAGGATACTGTAAACTACAACAACTGATGAGTGACTACAGTTCAAGAAGCTTCTGGGAAGAGTTCTTGGCCAGGCACCACTTTAAAGAGGAGCCAACAAAACCTGAGACTTGGGACAGCTATACGTTTGCTTCCTCTCTGGGATCCCACTGACTGGGTGAAGCTCCACAGTCAGGGAGCTAAGGTCAGGCCAGCAAAAGACACCCAGAGTACTGTAGACTGAAGATCTCAAGTCAAGGATCAGCTTAAATACCTTTGGAGTTTGAACCTCATCCTATTCTACTGCAGGCTTAGTGAGATTATCTAGTGCCCCATACTAATCCTATTGCAAGACAGCTTTCTAAACACATATGAAATTCCAAACTTGAATGAAGAAGATATAGAAATGTTAAAGACCCCAATATCAATCTGTGAAATTTAAGATGTAATAATAATAATAATAATAATAATAATAATAATAAACTACCAACAAAGAAAAGCCCAGTTCTGATGGCTTTGCTGCTGAATACTACAAAAATTTTAAAGAACAGTTAATGCTGCTACTTCTCAAATTCTTTAATGAAATGAAAAGGGAAGCAGTACTCCCAAATTCATTTCTGGAAGCAATTGTTACCTGGATTCCAACAGGAAAGAAAGACTCAACCAAAAAAGAGAACTATACACCAATCTCTTTTATGAACATTGATGCAAAAATTCTAAATAAGATACTGGCAAAGAGAATACAGAGAATCACCAAGATCATACACTCTGACCAAGTTGGATTCAATCCAGGGATACAAGAATGTTTTAACGTACATAAATCAATAAATGTAATACAAATGCAAGGACAAAAACCATATGTTCACCTCAATTGTTGCAGCAAAAGCATATGACAAAATATAATACTCATTCATGATCAAAACTACAGAAAATCATAACAGACTATATAAAATTAATAAAAGCAATTTATGAGAAACCAAGAGCCCAAAACTGAAACCTTTCACACTAAGACCAGGAACAAGACAAGGACGTCCACTCTCACCTCTCTTGTTCAATGTAGTGCTGGAAATATTAGCCATAGCAAGTAGGCAAGAGAATGAAATAAAAGAAATAAAGATAGGAAAGGGAGAACTTAAACTGTCATTATTTGCTGGTGATATGATAGTCTACATAGAGGATCCTAAAAAACTCAGCCAAAAAACTGCTAGACTAAATCACCAAATTTAGTAGTATAGCTGGATACAAGGTCAATGCTCAAAAATCAATAGCCTTTGAATACACAAACAACAGACTTACAGAGAGAGACAAATAGGGGAGTCAATCCCTTTCACAATATTATTTTTAAAAATTAAATATCTAGGAATCAATATAACAAACAAGGTGAAAGCCTCTATTCTGAAAACTACAGCACTCTGAAAAAGGATAGAAGAGGATATCAGAAAATGTAAAGACATCCCTTGCTCATGGGTAGGAAGAACCAATATTGTCAAAATGGCTATATTCCCACAACTACTATGTAGATTCAACATAATCCAAATTGAAATCCCAACAGCATATTTCACAGATATAGAGAAAATATTCCAAACATTCATCTGGAACCACAAAAGACCTAGAATAACAAAAAGAATTCTAAGCAACAAGGACATGGTGGGGGCTATTATGATCCCCAACTTGAAACTATACTACTAAGCCACTGTCATAAAAACTGCATGGTACTGGCAAAGTAACAGACCTGAGGATCAGTAGAGTAGACAAGAAGATCCAGAAGCAACATCAGACACACCAAGTCACCTCATCTTTGACAAAAGAGCCAAAAACTCTCAATGGAGGAAAGATCGCCTCTTTAACAAATGGTTTTGAAAAACTGGGATTTAACCTGCTGAAGACTAAAGCTAGACTTGTCTCTTTCACCAAGCTAAAATCAAAGTGAATTAGAGACCTAATTATTAAAACAGAACACTAAACCTGCAAAACAGGTTAGGTAAAACTTTTGAGGGAAACTCTTGGCTTAGAGAAAGACTTCATGAACAAAACCTCTATAGCCCAAGAACTGGCAAAAGAAATCAACAAATGGGATATCATCTTATTAAAAAGCTTCTACACAATAAAGGAAACCACCAACAAAGCAAAAAGGCAACCATTAATATGGGAAGGAATCTTTATTAGCAGTTTCTCAGACAAAGGGCTACTATTTAGAATATATAAATTTTTAAAAATCAGCCCACTCAAATTTAAAGACTCAAATAAAAATGGGCATCTGAAATGAACAGACACTTTTCAGAGGAAGAAGTAAAAGCAGTCAAGAAGCATATGAATAAATGCTCAACGTCACTGGTCATCCAAAAGACGCATATGAAAATAACACTGAGATTTCATCTCACTCCACAAGGAATGGCTGTCATCTCAAAATTAGCCAGCGACAAATGCTGGTGAGGCTGCATAGTAAAAGGAACACTTATCTACGGTTGATGTGAGCATAGATTCATACAACCACTGTGGATATCAGTGTGGAGACTCCTCAGAAAACTAGAATTAGAGGTCCCATTTGACTCAGCCATTCCTCTGGTAGGTATGTACACAAAAGAATTAAAAGACTTATATCACAGCTACATATGTGCACCTATGTTTTTAGAAGCTCAGTTTGTGATTGTTAAATCTAGGAAACAACCAAAATATCCATCAACTGGAGACTGGATAAAGAAGATGTGTATTTAAAAAATAAAATGAAATATTACTCTGCCATAAAGAATAATAAGTTTGAATCATTTATTGTCAAAAGGACACACTTTCAGGACATACTCATCAATGAAATAAATAGGTCACAGATGTATAAATGTCATATGTTTTTTCCAGTATGAGAAATTGAAGATGTACCTGAGTTCTAAAATGTATGCTAGATATTGTGAAATAGAAAATATTCACAGAGAAAAGGGAAGGGGTAAGTAACAAGGGGAAAGAAAAAATGTGATGGTAAAAAAAGAAACAAAGCATATGTATATGGGGTTAGGGAAGTTGTAGGGTGAGTAAGGAAATTAATTCGTGTCATATATTGGTGCAAAATCACAATGTTGAGAGTGAATATGATGTGTATATAAAATGTACCAATAAAGAATTCAAGAAAAAAAAGAGTAAAACAATTCTAAAACTCATTTGGAGCCAGAACAGACCTAGAAGAGCAAAAACAATTATGGCAACAAAGTCAAGGCCAGTGACAGGACAGTCCCTGAACTGAAATTATACTACAGAGCTTCCTTTTTAAAAACATGGTAATGGGAGAAAATACAAATCCAGGAATTAAGAGAACAAAATAGAAAATGCATAAGCAACTCCAAACACCTTTCCTTCCCTTACCTTTGACAAAAAGGTCAAACACTTGCTCTGGGTGCTGGTTGGGAAAATTGGCTTTTCACATGCTTAAGATTAAAACTATACCCATATCTTTCAACTGGCACTAAACTAAAATTGAAATGGATTAAAGATCTAAATATTAGGCCAGAAATGCTTAATCTGATTAAAGATAAAAAACATAAAAATCTTGAAGGCTTCATAAATAGACTTTATAAAATACCTTATAGAAAGAACCCCAGTCACAGAGGATATTTTACAAAGAATCAACTGAGATCTTACCATATATAAAACCTTTTGCCCAGCAAAATAGGCTCTAACAGAGTGAAGAGACAACCTACAAAATGGGGGGAAAAATTACTAGCTGTCCCTCAGACAAAGGAATTATATCTACAACATATAAAGAACTTAAATTAGACCCTTTCAATTTAAAAGCCTAATCCAAACAAATGAGTATTTAAAATGAATAGACACTTCTCAGATGAAAAACTAGAAGCAGCAAATCCTTGAAGAAAAAATGTTCAACATCAGCACTCATGAAAAGAAAGTTCAACACTTCCAAGATAGACACAAGATAGACATTATCATTTCAAAAAAATACAAACAGAGGGATACAAAGGAATGGAACCAAACTAAATCCAACTTTCAAGGCAAACACTAAGTCCCACAGTTCCACTTTCAGTATCCTAGGCAATCTGTGGCAAGTGGTGGACTCCAAAGGGCTGGGGTAATTCAGCTCCTGTGATATTTCTTGTGGTTGTAGCTCCCATGGCTTCCCTCTTGAGTTGGCTCTGCTCACCCCTTAAAGATTTCCTCAGGTGATCTAAGCCCTGCCTTCTGTGACCTTCTGGGATCCCTACTGTACCTTTGGCTTCACGCTCACAGTTTTACATATTGCCCTGTTAGGTGCACACTGCCTGACCCCTTAGGCCTTCTTCTGAAATCGGAGTAGAACCCTTTCTGACTCCACAACTCTCTTCCTCTGTATGTACCTAAAACCAGTGTCAAGTGAATAATGCCAACATGTTTTGCCAGCTGGAGCAGTAGTAGTCAGTCTTCCCAGACTCTTGACTGTAGGGGCCAAGTGTCTAGACAACTGAGCACTCTGGCTCTAATTCTGAAGAAATTTTTCTAGAATTTCCACCATTCTGGGCCTCTCTGCTCAAAGCAAAGTCTTTTTCTTTTGTAATTTTGAGGCTGTAAAGGGTAGAATCCTTCTGCTTCTTGTGATGCCCTCAGGCCATTTTTCTACTTTTCCATCCTTTCTCAGCAATCATGATCTCTTTTGTTCAATCTTTGCAGCCCACAGTTTTACTGGTGCTTCTCTTCTGGCCAAACTCAAAGGATTTTAAATCATTCTGCTGGGAATTTTACTCTTGAGTCTCAACATAGATCCAGCTATAAGCGTCCAGCAGCATCTATGCCACAGCCTCAATGTTAGGCTGCTTTGAAATTTCTTTGGCAAGATTAATTAGTCTGCTGCCTCTAATCTCAGGCTCAACAAAAATCTCTGCACAGGAGCAAAATGTAGACAAACTTTCTGCTAACCCGTAATATACATCATCTGGAGTCTAACAGCCAATGCAGTCCTTCTTCCCAGCAGAAACCTCTGAGCCTGGTCTTTACCAGATTTCTGGTCTTCTGAGCTCCAACCAAGACCTCTTATCCATAGCAGCCTCAAGTTCTTCAGCTCTACTTCTCCAGCTGATGAATCCGAACCTCTCGTAACTCTTCTCTTTCTCACCAGCCAGTTTAAAGGCTGTTGAGGGACTGACTCCCCAATTTCTATCTTAGTGGGTCTACTGTTTGTGTATACGAAGCCTATTGATTTTTCAACATTGACCTTGTAACCAGCTGCGTGGCTAAATTTGGCCATTAGGTCCAGTAGTTTTTAGCATCTTCTAGATAGAGTATCATGTCATCAGCAAATAATGACAATTTAACTTCTTTTCCTATCTTTATTCCTTTTATTTCTTTCTCTTGCCTAATTGTGATGTCTAATATTTCAATAACTATATTGAACAGAAGTGGTGAGAGAGGACATCCTTATCTTGTTCCTGATCTTAGTGTGAAAGGTTTCAATTTTTGACCATTTAGTATGATGCTGGCTGATGGTTTCTCATAGGCAGCTTTTATTAGTTTGAGATACAGACCATCTATTCCAAACTTTTGTAGGGTTTTGAACATAAATGGGTGTTGTATTTTGTCAAACACTTTTTCTGCATCAATTGAGATGACCATATAATTTTTGTCCTTGAGTCTGTTAATATAGTATATAACATTTATTGATTTACAATATAGTGTATAACATTTATTGATTTTTTGATTGAACCATCCTTGCATACCTGGGATGAATCCAACTTGGTCAGGGTGTATAATCTTTTTGATAATTCTCTGTATTCTGTTTGCCAGGATCTTATTGAGGATTTTTGTATCGATGTTCATTAGAGATATTGGCCTGTAGTTCTCTTTTTTGGTTGGGTCTTTCTCTGCTTTTGGAATCAGGGTAATGGTTGCTTCCAGGAATGAGTTTGGGAGTACTGCTTCCCTTTCAATTTCATTGAAGAGTTTCAGAAGTAGAGGCACTAACTCCTCTTTAAAAGTTTTATAGAATTCAGCAGTAAAACTGACAGGTCCAGGGTTTTTCTTTGTTGAAAAGTTTTTCGTTACATTTTCAAATTCACAGATCGATACTGGGGTATTTAACATTTCTATATCTTCTTTGTTCAGCTTTAGAAGTTCACATGTGTCTAGAAATTTATCCACTGCTTCTAGATTTTCCATTTTATTAAAATAAAATATCTAGGAATCAATCTAACAAAGGAAGTGAAAGACCTCTACTCTGAAAGCTATAGCACTCTGAGAAAGGACATAGAAGATGATATCAAAAAATGGGAGCACATACCTTGCTCCTGGGTAGGAGGAACCAATATTGTCAAAATGGCTATACTCCCAAAACTACTAAACAGATTCAATGCCATCCCAATTGAAATCCCAACAGCATATTTCATAGATCTAGAGAAAAAAATCAAAACTTTCATCTGGAACCACAAAAGACCTAGGATAACAAAAGCAATTCTAAGCAACGGGGACATGGTGGGGGGGATTACAACTCCAAACCTGAAACTATACTATAAAGATACCGTGATAAAAACTGCATGGTACTGGCAAAGTAGCAGACCTGAGGATCAATGGAGTAGATTAGAATATCCAGAAACTACTCCCAATATACTGAGCCACCTCATCTTTGACAAAGAAGACAAAAATCCTCAATGGAGGAAAGATAGCCTCTTTAACAAATGGTGCTGGAAAAACTGGGCTTTAACTTGCCAAAGACTAAAACTAGATCTAACTCTTTCACCATGTACCAAGCTAAAATCAAAGTGGATAAGAAACCTAAATATTAAAACAGACATTCTGAACCTGCTGCAAAACAAGTTGGGTAAAACTCTCGAAGACATTGGCTTAGGGAAAGACTTCTTGAACAAAACCTCTATGCACAGGAATTGGCAGAATAAATCAGTAAATGGGACCTCAGTCTTTTAAAAAGCTTCTGCACATCAAAGGAAACCAAAAACAGGGCAAAACAGCAACCAACAATGTGGTAAAAAAATCTTTACCAGCTGTCCCTCAGACAAGGGGTTACTAACTAGAATATATAAAGAGCTCAAAAAAATCAGCCCACCCAACCTTAATGACCCGATTCAAAAATGGGCATCTGAAATGAACAGATATTTTTCAGAGGAATAAGTAAGAGCAGCTAAGGAGCATCTGAAGAAATGCTCAACATCATTAGTCATTCAAGAGATGCAGATGAAAACAACACTGAGATTTCATCTCACTCCACATAGAATGGCAGCCATTTCAGAATCAGCCAGCAGCAAATGTGGTGAGGCTGCGGAGAAGAAGAAACGCTTCTCCACTGTTGGTGGGACTATATGTAGATTCATACAACCCCTGTGGAGATCAATTTGGAGATTCCTCAAAAAGCTAGGATTGGAGGTCCCGTTTGACCCAGCCATCACTTTGCCAGGTATATACACACAAGAATTAAAAGACTCATATCAGTGACCTATGTGTACCCATGTTTATAGCAGCCCAGTTTGTGATTGCTACATCTTGGAAACAACCCAAAAGTCCATCAACTAGAGACTGGATAAAAAAGCTGTGGCTTTTCTACAGAATGGAGTATTACTCTGCCTTAAAAAATGATAAGTTTGAATCATTTATACTTAAATGGACATACCTTGAGGATATCCTCATAAGTGAAATAAATAGGTCACAGATAGGTAAATATAACATCTTTTCTCTGGTATGAGAAAATAAAGATGTAAATGAGTTCTAGAATTGTATGTTATATATTGTGAAATAGAAAATACTCAAAGTGTAATAGGGTGAAGGGGGGAAATAATGAGATTATAACAAAAAAGAAAGGAAAGAGATTTTATGTATATAGGGGGGTGGTAGGATGGGTAGGGCTAAGGGAAAAAAAATGAGAGTTAAGTCGTGTCTTATACTGGTACAAATTCCCATTGTGGAGTGCAAACATGATGTGTATATGTAATGTACCAATAAATATTTTAATTAAAAGAAAACTAGTGACTTAAAAAATAAAATAAAATAAAAGGCTCTTGAGCCACATGGCCAAGCAGTGGCACAGCAACAACTTGACTCTTGGCACCAAATTTCTGTGTTAGTTACTTTTCCCTCATTGCTAAGACAAATTATTTGACACCCAAAGTTAAACTGAAAGGACTTATTTGTTCAGTTTGTTGAAATTTCGGTCAGTAATTAATTGGCTGGCCCCAAGGCAGCGATGGCCAACAGGTGTCACAGAACAGAAACAACATGATACATTCAAGGTAGCAAACACAGCAAGAAAACTTAAGAGCATCTTTCTGCCCATTTGATTCAGACTACTGGAATTAGGGCAGTGCCAAACCAGCCACTCAGGTGTAGTGGTTTAGTAATCACATCCCCTTAATCCCATAATCATACTGTTTAAATTCAGTCACCTCCAATGTAGCCCCACCTCAGTGTGCAAGGCTTTGGGGAAGCATCAAAGCACAAACCATAATAATGGCAATTGCATTTTATGAGGTCAAAAAGGAATACAAGTATGTTTCAAAAACTTTACTATAAAAGTTTTTTTGCATAACTAATTTTTTCGACAATTTGCTATGAGAATTTTCTTATAATGTCATACAAAGCATAAAAATACAGAGGATGATAATGTGTAAAATAGAAACCATATCTACTTCAACTAATTATATTTACTTTTGTACTGAAATTGACAACATTTTGATAGCTATACCCCATGTGTTTAAACTCCTGTGACAGCAAATTCTGACATAAAAGATTTCTTTATGAGAGTAGTCAGATTCATCAGCTAACTTCTCATCCTTGGAGATGACTAGTAGCTTACTGGAGTTCTTGTTAAGGGAGATGTGTGATGTATTTAAAATTCTATCATTCTGAAAGCATGAATGCATAATTGGAATCTGGCTTGGATTAAAAGTAATGCTCAGGGTCAGGGAAGTAGCCCTGTGATAGAACATTTATTCAGCTTGTGTGAGGCCCTAGGTTTAGTCTTTCACCTCCTCCTCATCTGAAATCACCATCATAAATGTTTTGAACCAAAGAATAATGAAGAAAAGCTTTAAAGAAAGCTTATGTGCCAATTTTTTTGCAAATGTAGCACATTTGGGTCACTCCATCCAGCACACTCTAAAGCTTCTGTGATTCTCTACTGCTGGGTTGGGAGAATCTCAGCTACATTTCATTATTGGAAAGTCTGTCTTCTGAATGAAACCAAAGTAAGTGGATGTATGTCAGATATTTAGTACAATCATTATTTCCAAATATCACCCTCTTCTTGCCTTTCATTGGGAGATTAAATTTTGCAATTTTATGCTCATTTATCTGTAAAATGTTAAGCTTTTTCACTGATTCTTACAGGAGTAACAGAGATAATACTGCTGGGCACGTGATGGAAACAGAGATGTTATTTACAAACAGCATACAAGATAACTTTCTAAACTTATATTCTTATAGTCTGTGGTTACAATGAAATAAAATGCTACTAGGAAGGTCACATGGGAAGTTTCAAAAAGAAGATAGAAAAACCAGATTTGTTCCCTCTTGGTCTGTTTGTCTCTTAGTGATTTTTCCAGATGCAATATAGAGGTTCTGCTTTTAAAAAGTTTTAGGCAGGACTTCAGAGAGGTTTCATTCCATAAAAGCACACTATTTCCACTGAAGTCCACGCTAAAATCTAAAAGAAATGCCACTTTTTTCATGGGAAGAAACATTCATAAATCTTAGTAACATAAACAATTTTAAAATAAAATCAAATTGGAGGTTAAAGCATTTGGTGGGTGCTTTTAACATTTTTTTTTAAGGAATCAAAATTTTCCAAAGAAATGGGACAGTACTCTTAGCATGCATGGTATCTTACACCAGTAGTATCTTAGCTTTAACTTTTGCTTTTACAAAGCGCCACCGTGCGAGTGTAAAGTCCCTCAAGTGGCCTGCAGGGGCATCACAAGAAGTTTTGTGATAAAATACTTAACACGTGAGCCACAACGAACAGCTCTTCATCAGCCTCCTTAATTCCATCATTTTTCAGGATCTGAAAATAGAATATGATTTATAATTCTCCAAATCTCAATGCTTCAGACTTTCATTTTCTCTAATCACAGCTGTGAAAGGAAAACTAAAATTTCTTCCCAGTTTTTCTTTTAACTAAATAAATGAATGCATAAATAAAACCAAACTAAACCCTTCGTCGGGGTGCTGTCTGAGAAGAGCCAAATGGTTGGCTTGAAATTAAAGGGAAATGTAATATTTTTGATATGATGCAAGATGAATAATAAAAAGTTGTGTAAAATGGTGCATGGTGTGATTAAAATAGAAAATACCACGATTTGCAATGTCAGTAATATCCCTTGGGCTCTGTATTAAGCCCGGAGAAATCCTTTGTGTATACCTTGTAATTTTTAACTGGAAAGAAAAGAAGTGATAGAGAAATGTGTTTCATGGCCCTCCAATTAGCAGGTCCATTGATCTCGTGTGTAGCCTAGGGTCTGGAGATTACTTCCGTCAGTATGGAATTGGGAAATGTTCCATTGTTGAGGCTTCTTGGTTAAACAATTACCCTCCAATTTCTGCAGAGGAAATGCCAATACTTCAGGAAATTAACAAAATTCTATAGCTAGAAATGAACAGAAGGACTAGACATCTGTGCCTGACGTCTTTGGAAGGGAAAGATTTTATGAGTTTTCACTGAAAGATAGATTAAGGATTAAAACACAAAGAACTAATGTTACTTTGAATGGAATGTTATGGTCTGGAAGGATAACAGGAGGCTTGATTTCCACTCAGCTGGTGTCAAAGGAAAAGGGTCGCTGGCCCTTTTGTGAAAATAGTAATTGTTTACTTATCAGTTAGCCATTAGTCAATATTCTTAATTCAGAAGAATCTTAAATAAAGTACTTCTAATTTTAAATAGCCAAAATTATGCTAATTATTTGCTTCAAAGTGAGGTGTAAAGTTCTCCTAATTTCAGCAATCCACTTACTAATTTCGGAAGATTATAATTCAAATCAGTGTGGACATTGGATGGGCAGAAGTGAGACAGGTAACAGTGAGGCACTAAGTAGGCAAAATTTGATGAAAATGAAGAATAAAGAAGAAACAGTGGAAATGGAAGGAAGAGTAAATAAAGGTAAATAGGCACATGTAGCAGTCAGTGTTCTCCAGTGTCCACGAGAGTGGGTGTTCACATAAGAATAGAGATAAAATTCAAATGAGTAATGATTCTCAAACTTAAAAGCCCATAAAAATCATCTGTGAGGGGCCGGAGATTTAGCTCAGAGGTTCTGGCCCCTGCCTTGCAAGCTCGATGGCCTGGGTTCCACCCCCAGTAACCACAGACAACAATGCTGGGCATGGAGAGTCACACGCACCAGCAATCAGTACCACATACCAAGTGCTGGGCATGATGACTCAAACCTGTAATCCCAGCACTCAGGAGGCAGAAGGATTGCTGTGAGTTCCATGCTCTCCCGGGCTACATGATGAGCTGAGGATCAGCCTGAACTACAAAGTGAGACCCTGTCTCAAAAAAGAAAAAAATCATCTGTGAAAATTTTTGTAGGAACAGAAATTAAAGTACCCAATTAGGAGATATTAAATCAGGATTTTTGGAGCAATAGTTCAAGCATTCCAATGTGAAAAATATTATAAATTTTGCCAAGTTAGAGAACCACTAGCTTACTGTTTGGGAACTATTATCTCAAAGAACAGAATCTGAAGCTAAGTAAGACACTAAGAAAAAAAATTAACTATAAAGAATAGTGCATGGTAAATAAATTAGGAAAATCATAAAAGCACTCTTATGAGAGGAAAAAAACCATAATTATAAGGAAAGTTAGATAACCTTTAACAAACAGGGCAGTAATATCAGTAAACATAAGGAATGTAAATGATATTCAAGTCAGTTTTCTTCAATTAGTACTCACATTGACCTATTAATCATGAAATAATTATTCAAGCACAAGAAACAGCAAACTCCATCTCTCCTTTCCCAGTTCCACTTGTAGGTTCCACAGAGCCAAAACCAGCTGTCTTCCAAGATGGAAGTGGGCCAGGACATTTTTTATTCTACTAAGCTGGGAAGAAAGACAGACACAAAACAAGACATTAGCATCAAATAAAAAGACTAAGTAAACTATATCATAGCCGTTAGTCTGACCATTACATTTAAAATCAAGCAGAATGACGTGCAAAAGTTACTATATACGTCTTCCAGCTGGAAAATATTTCTAACTACATAAATAAAGCCAGAGAATTTTGAAAAAAAAAAAGTTTTCAAGATTATAAGTTGTAAAGGGAATGCATATCCGACCTCAGTGCCACCACAACAAATGTTAGTCTCGTCTTTCAAAAAGCCTCACATTTATCTTAACTCATATTAAGGCTTTGCATCAGAACCACAACTTTTGTGGACAATGTCAGTACATAGCTAATCAATATATAATCAAGACACATCTTTCACATCTAAGTAGCCCTTTCCCTGTCTGATGGAATAATCATTGATAGTGCTTTTCCCTCGCTCTGGTCAAGGTCAGCAGTGTGCATAGTACATCAGTCAGGAAATAAATGGAGTCCATGAGATTAAAACACATCTGTAGGCTTTTACACAGCAGGTGCTGCCCACTGAAGTAACCAGTGCGTTTGAAACTCCTGGACATCTGAACTTTAGTAAGTTTTCTTTCACTATGACACAATACCTAAGAAAAATAACCTAAAAGGACGGGTTTGTTTGGATAGTTGGTTTCAGAAATTACACTTCCGAGTCATTTGGCCTTGTTTCTTTGGTTCTTGGTGACACAGAACATCTTGGCTTTAACATGTGACAGAGGAGGTCTGTCCACCACATGGTACCTGAGAAGTCAAAAGAGGAGAAGGAGCCACATATCTGCTCCAAGGATACCATCCTAGGGGTCTAACTTTCTTCTAGCAGCAACTACAGGTTCCAACACCTCCCACTGGAACCATAGTCCAAGCTTTCCACAAGTGGGTTCTTGATAATTATTTAAGAAGTGAACAGAGCACAGCTATAGCTGAAATCTTACAAATAATATAGTAAAGAGAAAACATACTTATTTTCAACTCAGAAAACTCTCTTCACTATATTTTCATTAGATCAGTTAAATCTAATGTTTCTGGGAAGCATTATTAATATGTTTTTCAATATTTCCCTAGTTTTGTCCAGTGTTTCTCTCTCCTTCCAGTCTAATCCTTCTTTATATTAGAGGCACAATACTAAAGCCAATACTTTCAAGACACTAAGGTCTAAGGAGATAAGCAAATTTTAAGAGATGATCTAAAAACCAGGATCTTGGATAAAAAAAAAAAAAGATCATAACTAAGTCATTCACACTCTATGTTCTTGAAGTGACCTTAAATAATGTCTATAAAAGTGGGTCCTGATAAATTGCCCACCATCAACATTCTCAGTTAGACCCAACCAGGATGTGACTGAATTAAAGAGAAGAGTTAATGAAGAGTTTCAAATTTTTGAAACTGTAGATACGAATCGGAAGGTTCATCTAGAGAAGAAACTTATATAGTATTTTGCAACCAGTAAAACACAGAGCCAGGATTTGGGTCTCCATGAGTAAAGATCAGCTCATTTTCCAATGTGCCAAGGAACTTTTATAATTTTTCTAAGAAACTCATGACTTGGTAGCCTTTCAGGACTGACAACTCTGCTCCACACTGCCCCAAATAGCATATACTTTTTCCCTTTTGTGCCATTCCCAAGCATCTTTTGTTTTGTTCTTCTTCTCAGTCTGATTTATTTGTTTTTCAATGTGTCTGAACAGATTTACATTTCTATTCTGAACTTCTAGCCTGTCAACAAGAAAGGTTTTTGGCCAGGTCTTGTCTCAAGGGCAGATCAGATCTGTAAAGGCCTGAAGTAATTTGGGCTTTAAATTATACCCTAGAGTGACCATAGATCCCTGGAAAAAACATTTTCTATCTTTATCTTTAAATTATGAAATTCCTACTGATATGATGGAGAGATTCACAAAAGCTGAGTTTTTGTTTGTTTGTTTGTTTGTTTGATTTTTTTTGAGACAGGGTCTTGCTTTGTAATTCATTCTGGTCCTGAACTCAGCCTCAAACTCACAGCAATTCTCCTGCCTCTGCCTCCTTAGTGCTGGGATTATAGGTGTGAGCCATCATGCTAGGCACTGTGGTATGTGGCACTGATTGCTGGTGGGTATGAGTCACCATGTCCAGTATTGTTGTATGTGGTTACTGGGGATCTAACCTTGCACTTGCAAGGTCAACACTGGAACCACTGAGCTAAATCCCTGGTCCAAAAGCTGAGAATTTACATGGGAATTTATGTATCTTGGCATACCTCAAACTACAGAGCTGTGTTATATGTAGACTGCTGCCATGGACAATCACTATTCACTGCCTTGTGTAGATGCATGGGTTACACGCTAACACTCACTTGCAGTGGGGGTGTATTTGTCAGAGGATGAATGTTCTTCTGATCCTAAAACTTTAACAGAAGAAATATAAGATAAGTGTTTCTTATCTCAAACCTTTCAGAAACATTTTCATGCATATTTCATGGTTCTGTTGAAGCAAATGACAGGAGAAATATATATAAATATATATATATATATGTGTGTGTGTGTGTGTGTGTGTGTGTGTGTGTGTGTGTATGTAATGATTCATCCTGTTATAAAATACAAAACAGAAAATAACATACATTTATAAATGACTTAATCAAAAGTTTTTGTTTCTTTATACCTTCACTAGCCAGAAATAGCCAGAGTGCTATGAAGAAATTTCCAATTTAAATGATCGAATAGCTACAACTAAGCATCCTGTGGTTCACCTGGCTACAGATATTTATTCCTGTGATTTTCTCAGAAAAGAATAAAGAGCAGAAGAATGAATGCCTGGGAACCTTCTACCTCTCACAGCCAGCCTAAGACAAGAAATCAAAGAAGGCAGCCCACAAGAATCAATTGTTGGAAATGAATAGTGATAGTAACACTTTAACATAAATATCTATAATTATTTTGAATGGAAAATAGCCCTGTACTTTCAGCCACATCCACATATGACATTTTTATTCACTCACATGGGACCCATTATGGTAATATCTGAAGTGCAAATCCTCACACTTTCTCTCACTAGACTCTGATGAAGGGAGAAAACAGTATCAGCAGGCAGCTGCCATTTGGACCACCTGGAAAACCGCCTATTCGCTGGCTTGGACTGATGATGACAGTTCCAATCTGCCTCAATGTTCTCCATCACATTCTTGAAGCTAAAAAGCTGCTTGTATTTCAGTTGTACCCAGATACAGTGGATTTGCGAGTATGCTCAGAGAGCAGGCAGGAAAAGCAGAAGGCTGGAAGTCACACATCTCGTGGTGAGCTGTGTCAGGCATAGAAACACACTTTATTTTTCTGAGAAGCAGAAACACAGTCTGAGCAAGATAGACATACCGATAAAGAAAAGCTACCACAAGAAGAGTGTGCCAGGAAATGCATTAGATGGCTTTCCGATTGTCTTCCAAGGTCAAACACAAAAATAAGCACGATACAGGATCCATGCCGGTTTTCATCCCAGGCCTTTTCCGGCAATGTTTTCATTGAAACCCGAGTCTTCTCCCCACATCAGAATATCTGGTTTTGAAACTAACTTACCCTTAAAATGAAAACATCAAAGAGGCTTTAGTATGAGAAAGGGAAAAGACCATTATGTCATCCAGCTCACTTTCCAGCCATTAATGAATCTTGCCCTCATTTCTCTTTCCTAAGAGTTGGTCTAGTCCTATTTTTAAAGCCTCAGAGATGGGCTTCCATCCTCTCCCTAAGAGGGTTATTTATTCCACATTTTAATGGTTTTCATGATTAGGAAACTTTTCCTGAGTGTCTGTCCAATTTTTCTTGCTTAATTTCTTTCCATCGTCATTTTGTAATGGCTCAGAGTTCTGAAAAATCACTCAAAGGCAGTTGATCTGGAAAAATGCAGCTGCAAACGTGCACAACGTGTCTACCAAATAGTGAAGCGCTGAAGCCTGTTGCAAGCATGCTTATCATGTGCTCTGGAAATCCCTTTTATTTCTTCTATGGATTCAATTCCTTTATGACATGGGATATATAGTTACATAAACCTGAATTTACAGAAACTACCTGAAACCTTCAATGACATACTTTTATGGATAAAATAATAATAAAAATAAAACAAAATGAAACTGACAGAGGTCAAAGGCTCCCACTAAAGAAATATCAGTTCAGGGCCAGGGATATAGCTCAGTGGTTCCGGCGCCTGTCTTGCAAGCACAAGGACCTGGGTTCAATCCCTGGTAACCACATAACAATATTGGGTGTGGAGACTCATGCCCAGCAGCAACCAGTACCACATACCACAGTGCTGAGCATGGTAGCTAGCGCCTGTAAACCCAGCACTTGGGAGGCAGAGGCAGGACGATTGCTGTGATGCGAGTTTGAGGCAGAGCTTAGGGCCAGCCTGAATCACAAAGTGAGACCCTATCTCAAAAGAAAAAAAAAAAAAAAAAAGAAATATCAGTTCACTGTAGCCATCTTTACCAAGGCTGTGATTTAATTTTTTCCACTGTGGTAAGCCAATAATACTGAGAGTATAAAAGGAATGATTCATCCAAAGAAATAATTTTCTCCTCCAAAGGTCATTAAATACCTAACTCCAGAAACTCAAAACTTAGCCATTTTCTAGGGAATAAAACATGTATATGTTGAAGAAGCCATTATTTATGCTCCTCTTTCTGGAATTTGGTTTCAATCCTTCATTTATCCTTCCTTCTAATCAGTTGTTACAATGACTATAAAACATCAAAACATGAACATAGGTGCTCTCATGTTTATAGCAGTTCAGTTTGTGACAACTAAATCTTGGATACAACCTTAATGCCATCAACTGGTGACTTAATAAAGAAGTTGTTTTTTTTATTTTTCCCCTAAAGTGGAATACTATTCAGCCATAAAGAATGATAAATTTGAATCTTTTATATTTAAATTGATGTACCTTGAGGATGTACTCATAAGTGAAATATATAGGACACAGAAGTGTAAATACTGTATCTTTTCTCTGGTATGATGAACTGAAGATGTAAGTGTATTCCACAGTGTGTAATAGATATGGTGAAAGAGAAAACATTCAAAGAGTAAAGGGGGTTAAGTAAGGGTAAGTAATGTGGGGAAAAAAAAAATATGATGGTAAAAAAAGGAAGCAAAGCTCATGTATATACAGGGTGGGGAGTTGTAGGGTGGGCAGGGGAATGGGAAAAAATGAGAATTAATTTATATCATATACTGCTACAAATTCTCAATATTGATCGTGATCAATTAAAAAAAGAAAACCTTATTTGAAACAATAAATGACTCTAGTGTTTAAAAAATATATAAATGCCTATAATAGAATTGCAAATCAAATTTCATATTTTGTGTCAATTTATGTTTACTTTCCAACAATAAAAAGACATTCCCAAATAGGAAAAGCTTCGACATATATAGTTATGAGATAATTTAATTGAGACAGCATCCTCCCATTTTCTTTATTGATTTTCTCCCTTCACTATGATTTGATATAAAATTCATTTCTAGGCTTATAAAGGGGTCAGGGAAAGTGGCAGTACAGTGAGAGCTGCCCACACAGCTCTTCTAGGATAGAGTGCCTGATACCTGGAGATCACTAGACTGGAGCACTTCCCAAGAGCAGTGGAGAGGCCAAGCAAGAACTCTGGAGGAATGAGGAATGAACAGAAGATGAGATCCATTGTTACACAGGAAACGAACTGATCACACAGAACAAAGGCACTCATCCAAGAAAACTGGATTTGTACCTACTCCAGGGAGAATGTAGGAACTAAGAAGACAACTCAGCTTCTCATTGAGAAAACAGAGTCCCAGACCCAAAACAGGAGAGGCCTGTACAACTGGAGGCAGTGTTGAAATCACCAGACAGTGTCTAGTGAAAGTCTACACTGGAAGAAAAGAAACTTAGGCCACTTTGCTATGCTGAGAGAAAAAAAGGAAGAGATGAGTACCACAGTGGACCATTAGGTCAACAGATTGAAAGAATTTATGCTATGAAGTAGAGAACATGTCCAGCCAAACTCTGCTCTCAGGTCCAATGTGGGCCTCAAATAAAAAGAGTTGGAGACACTCGTTCTACTCTGTAACCAGAAAGTGGAGCACAAGAAGCCTGGGCTTGCAGCAGGAAAAGAAGGCTCCCTCCCCCTTGGAACAGTGCACACATGCACAAAGGCAACACAGCAGCTGAGAGAGCTTGGCGGTGAGGATCACAGAGGGGAGACTTAGGCAAGAGACATAGGGTAGACCACCAACTGAGGAGAAGTACCAGATCTCAACACCAATAGTTAGAAAGTTGAAGAGTAAGGGGAGAGTTAAGAGATTCACTTTAGTAAGAACCTAGAAGGCTACAGCTGTTGGTGAGTTGGTGAGATCAGCACCTTCTTACTGGAACCTAGATTTGCTGTGGGGGAAGGGTAGCTCAAACTTGTAGTAGAACTGTGCAGAGTTCAAATTTGTGGGAGATCTGGGAACAATCTCAGTTCTGAAACAATAATAAAGACACTTGAACAGAACAATTATATTACCTTGGCCAAAGAAAAACAATCACTAACAGCAACCATGTCATAGTCCAGAGAATGATAAACTGTGACAAAAACAAATCACATACAAAGGGAAGTCAGTCAGAATCTCAGAAAACTGTTCAACACAAACAGTCAAGTCAAAGACAGCTGCAAGTGAAGTATGCCATGCCCTAAAATAAAACAACTGCCAACATAGTTTGATGTATCCTACAAAATTCTTTCAAAATCCATGGGGGAAATATGATGCTTCCATGACAAAGAACATGTGACAGACTTCACAAAAAGAGCACACCAAAAACTTCTACAGAATAACCTAGAAAAGGATAGTGAGGGCAAAAGTCCATGAGGCTCAAGAGACTGAAGCCATTAGGCAAGGCAAAAAATTAAATGGAAGGGGGAAAAACAAAAAATGGAAGAACCAAAAACAGGAACACATCATGACAAAGATAAGTCAATACATGTCACTTATAACATCCAATGTTAATGGCCTCAATTTACCAATTAAAAGAAACTAATTAGCAGAATGGGTCAAGAAGCAGGACCCGCCAGTATGCTATATTCAAGAAACATAGTTAAAAAGAAATTCATAGATTGAAAGTAAAAGAAAGGAACACAATTCTCCACATGATAGGAACCCAAAAGAAAGCAAGAATGGCTAACTTATTTGTACACAAAGTAGATTTTAAACCAAAACTAATTAAGAGAGACAATGAAGCTCACTATATCCTCATAAAAGGAAAAAAAATCCAAAAAGAAGAGATGACAATCATTAATATGTACACACCAAGTGCAAGTGAATCTAACTATATAAAACAAAATATTAATGGACATGAAAAAACAAATAAGCACTACTCCAGTACTATGAGGCTCCTTGGCTATTTCATGTGCATAAACTAGCCAGAAAATCAACAATGAAATATTAGAATTGAACCAAACTAGAGAAATAATACAAAACTTTGTTTGAAATCAGAAAAGACTCAGAACAGTAAAAGCAATTCTTGGCCACTAAGACATGGCAGGAGGTGTCACAATCACCAATGTTAAACAATCCTACAAAGCCACTGTGATTAAAAATAGCAATGGTACCGCAAAGAGATAGACTGGAGGACCAACGGAATAGGTTAGATGATGCAGATAAAACTCCAGACATACTAAGCCATCTCATCTTTGGCAAAAAAAAGCCAAACATCCTCAGCTGGAAAGATGGCCTCTTTAATAAATGGTACTAGAAAAACTGAGTTTCAAACCTGCCAAGGATTTAAACTAGGGCCAGGGATTTAACTCAGTGATTTGGGCTCTTGTCTTGTATGCACAAAGGCCTGGGTTCGATTCCTGGTAACAACATACAGCAATGCTGGTCATGGTGACCATGCTCACCAGCAATCAGTACCACATACCACAATCCTGGGTGTAGTGGCTCACATCTGTAATCCCAGCACTCAGGAGGCAGAGGCAGGGGGATTGCTGAGTTCAAGACTGAGTTCAGGACCAGTCTGAAGTACAAAGCAAGACCCTGTCTCAAAAAAAAAAAGAAAAGAAAAAGATATAAACTAGACCTACTTTTAGCTATAAATATCTCTAATTTATCACTCTTTATGGACAAATAATACTCCATTGTATATAAAAAGCCATAGCTTCTTTAAACAGTCTCTCTCTCTGTGACATCCAGGAACTCTTTCCCATCTCAGGGCGTCTCTAAGAACATGAAGATTTATGCATAAACAATAGTCCATGTTCTTGAGGATGCTGAAATGGAACTATCAGGCTCTCTCCAAGTTGCTATTGCCAAACATGGTTGGCTTACTCTGCAACCTAGACAGGAGTTTTTTCTGTGATGGCAACAAGAAACTTTGCAAAAATGTTGCCTGCATTATCAGAGCAGTTAGAAAAGTATCTGGGTCTCAGACAGGAAAACAAGCTTAGCAGAGTGCTCCCTGGACTTCATCTCTTCATGCTCAGCCACCCTCTGTGGAGGACACAGATACACAACCTGGTACATTGGATTCTATGTGTCATTACTTTGTTTAACAGTCAACATGGTGACAGAAAATAATGAAATGACTACCAAAGATCTCCTGTTCCTATATTACTCGGATCTTGTCTTGCAAAATATGTTCTAGTTTCATTTTGACCTGAAATATCTACATTTAAACTAATATAATCAGATACAACTTCTTTTCAAAGTGGTTTACTTTGAATTACCAAAGAAATTAAATGTTAAAGAGTTAGGTAGATGTTGAAGCCAAACTTTAATACTGATTTATGGTGTGATATTGGACAAATATACTCTTCTAACTGTATCTGAACTCTATAATAGAAATGACAGTGGTAGTGGTGGGCAACTAAATTAAATAACATAAAATGCTTATTAAATAGTCTACAGAATATAGTTGGGGACTATAATTTCCTTAAATTTTTACATAAAAGAAGTTTGGCATTCTTAATAATTTGGCAAATCAAGTAGATTTTCTCTTCATCAGAGCCTGATTTGGTACATGAATCATTGTATAGTTGCTATGGCAATCACAGGATAATAAAAGTGATTAACAAATTCTTTTTGTAGAACATTCACTGCATAATACCTATCTTTAAATCTAAATTGTGTAGTTTCCCTAGGAATGCTCTTTTAGGTGTTTGACATCATTGGAACACCTCTTTCCTTGCTCCCATTTTCCATCAGACATGATATTTATTACTAAATATCAGATAGATAAATCAGACATTTTCAGGTTACAGGTAGATAAATCAGACATTTTCTGATAAGACTAAATAAATTTTGCCTTTTTAAATATATAGTCATCTTAATTATTTGATTCTGCTTCTTTTCCAGTTCAATTTCATGCTTTATGACTTTATGACAGCCATTTCTGTATAGAGTGCTCAGTGGATGGAGTTGATTTGTGTACCCATAGTCCATCTTTACTATATTTCCTGCAGGAAACCAGACAAGCTGGTGAAAACACAGTACTGGCTATAGTTCAGATCAATACATTTTAAACCTCCCTAAAGGCTCATACTGAAGGCTTCATCCTAGGTCTGGCACCAATGAGAAGTCATGAATCCTTTAGAAGGTGGGCCTTAGTGGGAGATAGTTAGGTTATGGGGTGTGCCCTTGACTAGGATGTTGGAACCCAGGGCCCTCCTTTCCCTCTGTCCATTTCTCTGTCACTAGGAGTTAAAGAGAACTCCAACTTATGTTCCTACCATATTTGTTCCGCCCCAGGCCCAAAGCCATCTTGCATTGGAACCTCTAAAACTATGAGTCTAAATAAACTATGCCTCCCCCTATGGTGATTATTCAGGAATTCTGGCACAATATCTGAGAGCTGACAGACTGCATTTCTTACATAAGATGATTTATTGTTACCCTTCTGTTAAAATGCTTGTACCTTATAATGAAGATCATGATACTTTGAGCATCATGATTCATTTGAGTCGAATGATATTTTAAATGCTTCATGGAGAAAAGTTTACATTCATTTGCTACAATGCTTGACAAGCATGTCTGTTTACATGCCTTCACATTTCCTTTCTTCTGAATGGAAAGATTAATTGGTGAAAAATATGATAGAAGAGAATCTTAGTTGACATGCAAATTAGAATAGCAATAGTAATATCCTGATAAAGTCATAAAGAAAAATAAGTATTTTCTTACCTTACTCTCTAGTCAATAGGAATCACTCCTATGGTGTGGGAATCCAGTGTGTTAGGAACATAAGTAATAATTATGTGAGAAATAAGCCTTTTGAATAATTTTCTGATTTTACCTTACAGTTTTTTTGTTTTTGTTTTTGTTTCTTTTTTTTGAGACAGGGTTTCGCTTTGTGGTTCAGGCTGGCCCTGAGCTCAGCCTCAAACTCACATCACAATCCTCCTGCCTCTGCCTCCCGAGTGCTGGGATTACAGGCGTGAGCCACCACGCCCGGCACTGTGGTATGTGGTACTGGTTGCTGCTGGGTGTGAGTCTCCACACCCAGTGTTGTTATGTGGTTACCGGGGAATCGAACCCGGGTCCTTGCGCTTGTAAGACAGGCGCCGGAACCACTGAGCTAACTCCCCGGGCCTTACCTTACAGTTTTAAAGAAAGAAGGACTGGATATTTCTGTTCTTCCCTAAGATGTTTTAATTTGGCTAGAGTAATTAAAGCACTGAATTATAACAGACACTACAGTCCACATTTGCCAGTCCCAGCAAAGAGACATACTGTGCATGCTAAAATAAATTCTTTTATTTAAAAAAAATACAAAAGTTTGGTTAAGTCCCTTCATTCAAATAAATACTATCAGAATACCGCAAAGCCTTGTGACATTAGTGCTAAAATTGTAATGTTAGGCTGAGTGGTTGTGCTGTCATCTAGTCCTCATGGGGCTTGCGATCCATCATGGGGCACCCACTAGTTTCATGATCATGCAAAAATGTAAAAATTGCAACTCTGTGACAGCACTGTGAGTAGTATGTAGTCTAAAGACTCTGGGACAGAAAGAAGTAGAAAAAATTAAAATAAACCAGTGGGGTTGAATTCCACAGAGCAAAACTTTAGAAAACAAGTCAAAGCTTTGCATAAATATCTATTCAAAAGGCAGAAGGACACTGGAATTTTTAAACCACAGAAACATTTGATTTTTTGCCTTGCAAAATTTGAAGAATGGGAGTGGATTGGAAGTCTATGCCACATAGACGAAGTCTATGCTGCAGCTCATGGAAGAGACAGTCAGACTTCGTTTTACAAGGTTCCCCAGCCTCACCGCCCTGCCAGTGATCATTAGATCACTGAACATTCATACGAGCCAGAGAACTGTTTACCCCACACTCAGCTACACTTCTGACCTATAAACTTATAAAGTAAATAAATATTCACCTTAAAAGAAGAACTCTGTTAGGATCACTTGGGTTATCACGTGGGCACATGGTAAACTTTTTAAGCTCATGGTCTGGACAAATCACACAGTCAAATATACTCATCTTAGCCAGCTGCCCAAAAGCACTGAACATAATTAATCACTTCTTCTTCCCAGAAATATTGCTTCATCCACCCCTCACTAATCTTCACTGTTCTTCCTCTCAGTCTGCGTGGCTGCCTCATTTTATCTGCAGATAAGCTACAATCACCAGGACTTTGCCTGTGGACTTTTCTTTTTTGTCTGTGCCGCTGTAGGAGATCACATCCAATCCCATGATTTTTAATGTATTGGCACCCTGATAGTTTCAGTGTTCACTTCTGGTCTTAATGATTGAGTTTTTATTGTCACCTCAAACACGTCAATATATATTTAAAATCTGACGTCTCTTGCCGGCACACATTTTACATCATCTTTCGGTTGCAGTAACTTCCAATGTTGTTTTCTCTCTGTCATCCTTGACTTACATGCTATTTTCAGTACTGCAGTCACAGTGAGTATTTGAAAACCTAAATCATATTATTTCATTCTTTGCTTAACCCTCTCTGAAGTCTCTTAGTTGACTTTGGTGTAAAATCCCAAATCCCTACCGTGACCTTCAGAGTTCCAAGGGATCTGCTCTTTCCTTTGCCTCGGCCCTTTGATGCATTTCCTAGTAAACACCATTCCAGTCTCCACTGCTTGTAGGTCCAGGAAAAGCTAAGAAATCTCAAAGTTATTGCATTACTATTTTCTCTACCTAGAAATCCCCCTACCACAAATATTAGCAAGTTATCTCTCAAGTCTTATCTTTCCTCAAATGTTTATATACATATGCTTAATTGACCACCTTTTATTAAATAATACCCCACCAAATCACTTCATTTTACATTTGTTTGTTTTTTATCTTTCCTTATGGTACTTATTCTATAATTTATCACACTTGAATTCTATATATTATAAATACATTTACCTATTAGTTTATTTTATACTCATTTCATTTAAAATACATACCCAGAAAGTTGCTTTACTTATTATTCTATTAGGAAATATGCATGGAATATCAATTGAATAAAAAACAATAAATCTATAAAGTCAGAATGAATGTGAACAGGCTTCTAGGAATTTGAACATTTGCGTATAGTACGCCCTCAAACATTTATTTAGATATTTATTCAATTCTCAGAAATCTCCATGAGCAAAAGATTATTGGTCTCTTTTTCAGATAATGAAGTGGAGCCTCAAAAATAATTGAAAATTTGCTCAAGATTCCACAGACACTTTGTGTTTGCATAAAGAATTTAACCTATGTCTTATTTCTCCTTTCTACACCTTCTTCTATAAACAACCTCAGAATTTCAAGCAGAGTTTGACTGACTTTGTATATTCAAATAGTTACATTAAAAATCTTGGCACAAAGAAATAGCTAGCATCCTGCGGAATATGGTAGGGATAGAGTTAGAAAAGCTACGTGTAAAACTCTGGTTTAAGCAATAACCCTGGTCATGACCTTGATCACACCCCTTACCTCTCAACTTCAATATTCGCTTCTATAAACTGATAATCTTAAAAATTACACATTGCACAGCAGGACACTAGTGATTAATGGTTACTGCCTGCAAAGAATTATCAAAGTGCTAAATAATATCATCATTACTAACAGACTTGGAATTCTGGTTCAGAACATTTGGTCGTTTATTCAAACCTTATCTAAACTATTGTAAGGTCTTGAGTCTCTAAAACCGGCCTGTTAAAGCTTATGGTCTAACATTATTTGTTAAGGAAAGAAGATATCTAATGAATCTTGTGAAATTTTCAAATTTCTGCTTTTAGAGAGATATCCCAAAAGGAAATGAAGAGGTGTTCATTAGGAAAGCAAAACAACTCTCGGAAGGAAGTCTTTCAGACAAAAACGTTTTGTCTCCACATCCTGTGACACATGCTGCTAATTTTCTGAATCTGTTGTTAAGCCAGATTTCACAATGGTAATGGAATTCCTGGACACTTTCTGCCCAAACAAATACAAAATCCAGGCACAGTGAGAAAGAGGGGAACCATTGACTGGCAAATGGGTCATGAAAAATAATTCTGTATAAGCATTCAGTAACTATTCTTGATTTAAATTTTGAGTAATTCACTATAGTACCATTTTAAGTCCTCTTTCTTTCTCAGTGCAGAAGGTTCTTAAAATTTTGTTGGTCATATTAGTCATACAAAATAATAGGATTCAATATGGGATATTTGTACATGTAATTAACATACTTCATCTCCCCCATTAGCTCCTTCTCTCCCCCTCCAGCCTCTTTCTTGTCTCTAATAATCTTTCTAATTTACATTCAACTCTTCTTTTTAAATTTCTAGTTTGTTTGTTTTTTTTAAAAATTCCAAATGTGTGAGAAAAATGGGACACTTGAGCAGCTTAACATGCTGATCTCCAATTTTGTCCATTTTTTTGCGTCTGACTTGATTTCATTCTTCTTTGTAGCTAAATAATACTCCACTATGTATGTATATTACATTTGTTTATCTGTTTTTTCTACTGATAGGCAAATAGACTGGGTCTATATATTGCCTATTGTGAACTGTCACAAAATGAATATCTGTATGTAGGTATTCCTTTACATGCTATGCTGACCTTAATTCCTTTGGGTATATACCAAAGACAGGTATAGCTGGGTCACACGGTACAGTGGTACCTCTATATGGGGTACTCATCATTAATTGATTCTAGGAGGCATGAAGAATACCAAAAATAACAAATACCAAACAAATTGTTTTGGATGGAACAAGCACAAGACAACACTCAAAATCTCTGGCTTGCATGTTGAATACCATGTAGACAGACAGTATTAGGAAAATTAAGATGTGTCATTTACATGTAGTTACTCATTATGAGCTGCAAATATGTACTAAAAACTTTTTAAAATCCATGAAATGTTCACATCAAAATGCACTGAGCACCAAATATGATGAATTTCAAAGTAGTAAAGAACAAAAGTATTAACTATAGTTTTATTTTTTAGTTTTTTATTTTTTGAGGAATTTCCATCCTTATATCCATATTGACTACACTAATTTATGCTCCCACCAACACTATGAAAATGTTTATTTTTTCCCCATTTTTATGAGCACTTACTTCATTTGTTAGATTCTTGATGATAGTTATTTTGACTAAAATGAAATAGAATCTCATTGAGTTTTCTGACTGCTACATGTATTGAATTTTTTCTCATTTATTTATTGACCATTTGAGCTGTTTTGTTTGAGAAGTGTCTGAGTCTATGTAGCTTATTTAATCACTTATTGATTGGGCTATTTGATGTTTTGGTGTTGAGCATTTAAGTTATTTATAAAGCAGAGATATTAATTCTGGATCTGAAGAGTAGCTCATATGGATTTTCTCCAATTCTACAGACTGTCTCTTCACTGTTATTTCCTTGGATGTGCAGGAGATCTCTAGTTTCACCTAGCACCATTTGTTGTTTCTTGGTATTAGTTTCTGTGTTATTGAGGTCACATTCAGAAAGTCTTTGCCTTTTCTTACAACCTAAATTTTCTTCTAGCACTTTCAAGGTTTCAGGATTTCTAGCCCTGAGCCTTTGATCCATCTGAATTGCTTTTAGTTCACAGTAAGAGATATACATCTAGTTTGAACCTTTTCCATATATATGTTCAATTTTCCAAACACAGTTTGTTAGAGGCTATCTTTCTCTATTCCATGCTTTTGACTCCTTTGCCAAGAATCAGATGACTGTAACTGTCTGGATTTATTTCTACATTCTCTACTCCATTCCATTGGACTACACATTCATTTTTATACAGTCCCCATTCCATGCTGCTGTTTGTTCCTATGGCTTTTTAGCATATGTTCATAGAGAAATCATCCTGATAATGTTATACCATGGATAAAATTGACTTAGATATATATTGATTGCCTAATGAATGACAAGGATTTTGTTAGACACAGAAAATAGACATCCATTAATATACAAAAAATGTGACTGGATGTATAAACACAAAAGCCAAAGTGACACATCCCAATTTAGATGGAGCCTACAGGTTTTCATTGCTTTGGAGAATTATTACCAAGCAGAGCAGGTAAAGAAACAGATTCAAGCCAAATTGTCCAATTCAACTATGAACAGATTAGTTAACTTCTCTATTTCACACATTATATTCAAGCTAGAAGACATTAACAAACCTACCTTATAAGGCTGTTAAGATTAAATCAGTTACAATGTAGAAAATATTTATAAAATACATTTATCCAAAATATCTTGATCTTTCTCTGATAGGACATAAAATTATTTTGTGAAATCATTAAGTTATTAATATAATCAAGTACAATTTGTGAGTTTCATTTAGGAGTTCACTACTTAATAGCTGGGTGCACTTGAAAAATTACAAAACCGCTCCACTCTTCCATTTTCTCAAATGGGAATAATATGTATACTTACCTATCAAAGTTCTGATAAGGGAGGATTTCATTAATCAACAAAAGTGAAGTAGTTAGGCTAGCCACAGTAGCAGATACTGTGTAATTGCAGCCCAGGCAGCTGAAGCACAAGTCCTTTGTGAAACCTTGCGTCAAAATGATGTACTGAAAAGGGTTAGGGATATAGCTCAGTGGTAGTATGCCACTGGTTTCTATGTTCAGCATTGGATAAACAAAGTAAAGCACCTAGAAATGAAAGTCTGATCCATTAAATTATTACTGCTATAGTTAGAGAAAATATGATCCAAAAGAAAACCACGGTTCCTTTGAGACACTAATAACAATTATCATTTATCATTTTGAACTGCAAAATGCTTTCTCTAGGATGAGCATAATTATTAACAATAAATAATCAATTAAAAATAAATATATTTAGTTTTAGAGTCAATGGAGTAGGAAGAAAAATGGGGAGTGACAGTTAAGAAGGTATTATCTTTTTGGAGTATCTTTTTGGACAAGCTCCTCATCAGTCTTTTCAACACATATTGCTTGCAGCTCTTAACAAGCTGTGACATGGGATGATTTCAAGATGTAACAAGGAAAAGAAAAACAAAACACAAAGCGGAAGGAAAGAGTGCACACTCTTTTCCTGAGTTGCAAAACCTGGCCGATGGCCTACTTAAATGTTCAAAGCTGTTCTTGATGTTGCTGAGTCTTGTTTAGTTAGTTAAATTGAAGTACCTATGAATTCAGTAGCCAACATTTACCAATATTTCACCCCAGAAGTCTTTTATAATAAATACATACTATTTGGGGAGAGATACCTTCGGGTAAGGTAACTGGCAGTGTGTTGATGGCCATCCCTGTAAGTCCAGGTCTCTGGAAGACTGAGATGTGAGGATCTCAAGTTTGACCCCAACATTGGCAAATTAGCAACTTAGCAAGATCTAACATCAAGATAAAAGGCATTTTAAAAGGGCTGAGGATTTAACTCAGTGACGTGACTGTAGGTCAGTTCTTAGTACCACCCTACTCCATACACACACACCCCCACACATAATCACACTCATAGTCTTGCAATTGGAATTATCTTTTCTCACACTGATACCTGAAAGCAGTGATCCTGTTATAGCTAATGCACAGTCTCATGCTCTCAGTTATCCGAATTCATTTCATCCTTGTCTGAGGTCCCTCCTTTCTAATAGTCACAGGCCAACATTCTACTCATTCTAAAGTCAACAGAGCAACTCCAAGTCTGTGCACAATGTATACATTCAGAGAACATCTGTCCATTTAAAACAGAGGCCTAGGGTTATAAAAGCAGTTAAGATTTGCCTTAGGTTTAGGTCTAGGATTAGAGTTAGAGTGAGGTTTAGGGCTTGGATAAGATTAAGGTAAGGGCTAGATATAGCTTACATCTATGATTAGTGTTATGGTTCCAGCTAAATTTATACTTAGGGTTCCTTCTAATGATAGTATCTGGTTAGGGCTATGGTTATTACTAAGGCTATCGATAGCATTAGTGCTAAGTCAGAATAATGGTTAGTGTTAACTGATGCTTAGGGTTAGGTTTAGATGTCAGGACTCTGGTTAGAGTTAGGTTTTGGTTTAGTGTTAAGGTTTGGGTTAGGATTATAAATTCAGGCTATACATAAAGCTGAGTATATGCCAAGGATTAGGTTTTGTTTTTTTTTTTAAATTGAAATCTTTATTGGTACATTACATATATACATCATGATTGCATTCAACAATGAGAATTTGTACCAGTATATGACACAACTTAATTCTCATTTTTCCCCATAACCCTGCCCGCCCTCCCACCCCCACCCCCATGTACATAAACTTTGTTTCCATTCTTTTTGTTATAATCTCATTATTTTCCCC